>BQNB010016345.1:0-71781 GCA_026074375.1 Tanacetum coccineum
CGGATGATGTCAGAAAAAGTTACTATGATAAGGTAAAAAGCATAAAATCTAGCAAAATTGACTACGATAAGACCTACACTGAATCTAGAAATCGTCTAACTAACCTCAAAGACAAATTCGAGCAATGTTTGAAGGAATCTAGCGAAAGACAAGCAATTCAAAATGAACGGATGAAGAAAATCATGATAAGTACTGATCTAAGTTTAAAGAATCATGATTCATCTATAAAAAGGCTAGAGCAAAAAGTAAATCACCTCGCTAGGTCAATCTCCACACACTACCATAAGCACACTTTGACGTCTAAAACAGAGACATTTGGTGAAAAAGTAAAAAGGCACATCCTTGATGAAAATAAGGAACCAACTACAACTCATGGTAAACCAAAATAACAACTACAGAAAGTAGTTTCTCATGAAACCAAAGAATCACCCACACACTACTCCGTTACCCGTCAAAATAGACTTCCTCCAAAAGAAACTGATCCAGGAAGTTTCATTCTTCCTTGTATTATCAGAAACAACTCCATGAGTAATGCTTTAGCTGATCTAGGGACAAGTATCAGCATTATGCCTTATTCCTTATTTAAAAGATTAGGACTTGGGAGCTTGAAACCAATTAAAATGACTATCGAAATGGCTGATAGATCAATGCAGTCTCCAAAAGGGATAAAAGAAAATGTTCTAGTAAAAATTAGTAACTTCGTTTTTCTCGTTGATTTCATCATTCTCGAAAACATGGAAGATGAAAATGTCTCGATTATCCTAGGCAGACCCATGTTAGCAACTGCTCATTCAAAGATTGATGTTACGGTAAAAGATCTCTTTAGGAGTCTGAAATGTCAAGTAGTTTTTATTTCAATAGAAAGAACCTCCCTCCATTTATTTCTCATGTTTGCAGTTATAACAAATTAGATAATGCTATGAATTAGTGATGATTTAGCCATAAATGACGAAAAGGTAGGGGACTTTGAAAATTACTTATCACCTGAATACGAAAGCCAAGATATAATTTCACTCTCACCATCATAATTAGCAGAAGACAAGGAAGATTTCGGTATGACGCTCTGTGATCCTAATAAAAGAATGAGCATAGGATTGGAAGAATTTATTGATATAGACGACATGTGGGATGACCTAGATCCAGGGATTCTGTCCAATGAAAAAACTAAAATCGAATTTTTAAAAAGCAGTGGTATAATCCATTTACACAACCGTGATAATTTACAACTTTCTTGCAAAATAGGGTTTGTTAATTTTAACCCCTATTTTGAACCACAAATGTGACAACCGTGATTTAAGCAGGTTAGTTTATATCTTTATATATGGCTAAGAGTTCATTTTATGTGTTTAGTTGTGGTGCTATGTGATTTTATGTGTGCTAAGTGGGTTAAGTAATGTGTGTAATATCATTTGGAGGTGTGTGGGCATCTCATTTTGTGTGTGTTTATGTTTGTGATGAGCTTTCCATTTTAGTTCACGTTTAGTGATAATGGAAAAGGAATGGTAAAGGGTGTTTGCATGCAATGCTACGGTCAAAAGTTTGGGATGATTTAGTGATAAGCGTTTATGAGTAATGTGGCATTTTAGAAATGAAAGAAGTAAGTGAAAAATAGAAGTTTGTAGCAAACTTTCTAAAAATAGAAAGTGGTTTGGTGAAATGAAAGTTATTTTTAGAAAGATTAGTAAGTAGCGTGTAAGTAAATAGTTTAATATAATTTGCTTAGGTTTTTATAAAAATAAGGAATTAAAGTAAATCAGTTAATTCAAGAAAATTAATGAGTATATATATTATATGAATTTATTTTTAGGTATTTAAAACTAGTTTTATTTACAAGGATGTCTAAATAAATATAGGTTTTTATAAAAATAACAAATCTAAAGGGTTTTTGTGTAAATAAAAAAAGGGTGAAGTTCGGCCGGATAAAAAGAAAAAAAAACAAATTTTAGTCCAACTATGATTCATATTTGGTAATTATCTAAATCTTTTTCTCTTCACTATAAATACAAACCCATAATCCATATTTTTTTTATAATCGTTCGAACTCAAGAGCAGAAAAAAAAAGATTTATTTTATTCAAGATCAAATTGGTGATTTGAGGTTTCAAGAATTAAGGATCAAGATATGTTTAAAAACTTTAATTGTTTTAACTTTTTTTTAATTCATGTAACAATAAAGTGATGGGTAAATTAGGGTTAATAAAAATCTATAAATTTATAATGTTAAACTTAATTAGAAGTGTTTAGGGTTTAATTAGAATCATATTGATGTATTCGGTTAGAGTTAGAACGCGATAAAATTGAATTTAGGGTTGAGCAGAATTTTGAGTCATCTTGTTCGAATGTTATCTCATGATTGGTAACGAGATTTTTGATGAATCTTATGTCTATTGATAAGTTTAGCGAGTCTAGTTTCCAGAAAATCTGGCTTCGAAAGTTTTTAAGGTCGGGAAGTCATTAAATGTTGGTTACACTAAAAGTTGTCAGATCAGTAAATACGGGTCAGATTTAGGTCATGTTTGTGAGGGTAAAACCTATACTTAAAAGTGTAATTAAGCTTAGACCTTCTACAGTAGTTAAGTTCCATATGTCTATGGATAATTCTGTAAAATTAGCCTCTAAAAGCATGTCTAAGTATGGTAGTTAGAGTGATATATTTTGGTGTGCAATCAGATCCGAATTAGGACAGTTTTGAAGTTTGATTTTATTTGAGGTAGTTACACATGTAAGTAATACTTGGGAATCACAAGGTAGTTAATATACTCATAAATGAACATGGGTGATTTTTGGTATAATTTATGAAGGTCATTAAGTAAGGGTTTTGGGTACGTAAAGAGACACTAAAATTCTGCAATTCTGAGTTAATTGTAAGTAGCTAGTGTAAAGTGTTAGTAAGATGGTTAAGGTTGGGCATGGTGTCGGGGTGACCCATGATGGTTAACTAAACCCTTAGACATCCATCATATGTGTGTTACATGGACTAGAGCTTTTAGCTTGGTCGCGTGTAACCGTGTTTATTTATTTGTATAGTTGCGTGTAGAGATTTGGAAGCTGCGTTTGAGTATCCAGGTGAGTTTCATAGTCCCATTTTACTATGTTTTCTTGGGATGGAAGTGATGCAAAATATGTTTCAAAATGTTTTGATT
The DNA here is from genome assembly GCA_026074375.1 of Tanacetum coccineum. Classification (NCBI taxonomy): domain Eukaryota; kingdom Viridiplantae; phylum Streptophyta; class Magnoliopsida; order Asterales; family Asteraceae; genus Tanacetum; species Tanacetum coccineum. The sequence goes on from BQNB010016345.1 coordinate 3,143, forward strand.
CTGTGATTATATGGTTCAAGTTACACATGGACATTTAAGTAGCTATTATATGTTATGTGCTGCATGTTGTATGATGTTGCATTGTTCTTCGCCTACTTTGTGGGCAAAAGGTTTACGTTTTTATCATCTAGATAATCAGTCGATGAACACTACCAAAAAAATCCGCTCAACCCTAAATCAAGTATATAACGCAATATCTAACCTAACCAATTGCATGAACAAGTACCCTATCAAGCCCTTAAATAATCTACATCATTAAAATATCATTAATTTCTGATTTTGATTAAAATCTTAGATCCATCCATAATTAGGTTTACATGAATACATTAAATAACTATGGATTTACCACACAATACCATTGATTACTAGGTCCTAACATCAATTCTTGGCTAGCTCTTGATCAAGATTTTGTTCCTTGTTCTTAGGGATGGGAAATCGACACAGAGGGTTTTGGGGGCTGCATTTTGTCATTCTAGGGGCTTAGGGTGGGATAATGGACTAAAATTTGGGTTTAGGGCTTTTACCTTAAGGCCTAAACTAGTCCTAGCCCAACACAAATTGTTTTAGATAATTAAAGTCCATTTTTTTAACCCAAGGCCGATCGACCCTAATACCTATATTTATAATATATATATATATATATATATATATATATGATATATAATATATATAATATATAGATTAAATATAATTATATACTATTAAAATTAATTAATACAATTAATACTTACATTACCTTAAGATTTTTAAAAAACCTAAGCTAGTTTTGATTAAACTTTTTACTAAAAACGCTACTTACTAAACTTTTATTCACCAACCCACTTTCTAATTATTATAAAGTTTTGCTACAAACTTCTAAATATCACTCACATGCTTCCTTTTCCAATAACTTAGACTTCTTATAAACGCTATAACTCATAAAACCAAGAATTAACGTAGCAATGCATGCTACACGACTTTCATTATCCATTATCACCGACACTGAGAAAAACATGGAATACATAACACCAAACTCATATGCACCACAAAATAAGAAATCAATTACCTTAAAACTGACATCATCACATAAGTAACCCACTTCAAAATACATAGTAGACCACAAAGAACGCATAAACAAACAAAACTGGAAACTTAAGCCATTTCCAAAATTTATAAGTAAACTCAGGTCCACGCTTCGAATTCCACCTAACTTTTACTAGCGCTATTCTCCTACGTTTTAACTTCTTAATTTCTTGATCCATAATCTCTACAGGTTCCACGACAAAACGAAGTGTCTTGTCGACCTTGATCTCATCTAACGGCACATGCAAATTTGCATCTACCAGGCACTTCTTCAGATTTGACACATGAAAAGTGTCATGCACACTACTCAACTCCTCATGTAACCTCAACCTATATGCTATAAGGCCAATCCTTTCAAGAATCTCAAATGGTCCTACATATCTTGGTGCTAACTTACCCTTCTTCCTAAAACGCACTACGCCCTTTTATGGCGACACCTTTAATAGCACTTGATCACCTACCTAAAACTCTAACGGTTTACTTCTCTTATCCGCATAGCTCTTTTGACGATCTCTTGCCGCTTTGAGCTTTTCCTTTATCAATACCACCTTATCTGTCATCTCTAGTACTAACGTAGGTCCAATCAAACTACCCTCTCCAATCTCTGCCCATAGAACAAGCGACCTACATTTCCTTCCATATAAAGCTTCAAACGGAGCATACCGAATGCTCAAATGATAACTACCACCAAAATCGATAACACATTCCCTCATTATATCTTCTAAAGTCTAAATCATATGCTCACTTTGTCCATCCGCTGGAGGATGCTAAGTAGTACTCAAATCGAATCGCGTCTCTAACACTTTCTACAGCGTCTACCAAAACCATGAGGTATATCATCCATCTTAATCTGAATTGATCGTCACCAGAATTCCATTTCTTGCTATTATCTCATCAATATAAATCCTTGCCAACTTCACATCTTGAAATCTTCTTGTATAGCTAGAAAATAAGCTAACTTGGTCAGTCTATCGACCATCACCCAAATCACATCATACTCACTACTTTGACCTTGGAAATTTAGTGATAAAATCCATGGTGATTCTATCTCAATTTCACTCAAGTATCTCAGGCTATTGCAGCAATCTAAAAGTCTTTGAAATTGCAGCCTTCACCTCTTAAACCAATCCGACAATTGCTAACATAGGTAGCTATATCCTTTTCTACACGTGGCTACCAATATATTTCTCCAAGGTTATAGTACATCTTATCCGCTCCCGGATGTACCAAGTACCTTGATGCATGGACCTCATCCATTACACTTCCTACCAATAGAACCCAAATTCGATCCATAAAGTATAAACTCTCGTCTTCTTTTCTTACCATATGTTGATCTAAACCATGTAGCCTTTCTACAAGAACGTTCTCCTGTTTGAATGCCTCACTTTGGGCCACTAATATCATCTCTTTCACTCGAGACTGAATGGTCAATGCCATTGCTCAAACACGTCTAGGTTTTACCTGTTCTTCTACTGCTAATGTAATGTCTATTGATTGGGTCTTTAATTACATTGGATAACCAGCCGATAATTCCACTACTAGTTGGGAAAGTATTTTCTATACTATAATCTACGTATATAGACTCGCCAGAATCTCTGAGTGTTCAGGCATTCAATCACTATACGTCATGGACATCTTGCTTTTCTATGTTTTAGAGACTTATATGTAACTATTAAGAGTGAAGATATTATACACAATGTATGTATTCCGCCCAAAAGTTTTCTTTTAGTTCAAAATGATCAATATGTAGAATCAAAACAAGTCATTGCTGAGATTCGCGCGAGAACATCCACTTTGAATTTGAAAGAGAAAGTTCAAAAACAAAAGAGCGTGAAAAGTCAAAGTCAAAGATCAAAGCGGAGGACATAAGCATCTTATTTGGCCAACCCGTACCCGAGTTAATGGGCCGGGTCAGCCCAAGAATGCTTATTATTTAATTAAAAGCCCTAAATCCATTAACTAGGCCCAAACCCCCTTATTTGTTAAATCTGGCCCAAACCACAAACCTAGGCCAATCCCACTTAACAACAGTTAGCCCACTATCCCTAAACTGTTTGCATCGTCAGTCCTTAGGGACTAACATTGCTAGTCCTTAGGGACTAACAAAATTAGCCCCTATAACTTTTAAACCTTTGCATCTTTAGTCCCTACCCCTAACCCCGTTTTCCCCTTTATCCCAAAACCTAAATCCCGCCAAATCCAAAACCCCACACTATTCATCCGTCTCTTTCATTTACCCTGCACCACGACAAAACACTCACACCCCACCCCCAGCAAGATGACAAGACATGTTGGCAATCCTATGAAGGATTATTGGACAAGAAGAATCAATGGCTGAAGATGGGTTTTTCAAAAAAACACAACAAGAAGATCCAAAGTCTATGATTTATGCCTTGGGGAGCACTCCCAATTCCCTCTCACAAAACAAAACACAAGTTTCAAAGTCCCCTGCAATGTAGTTATTCCTATAAATAGTTTAGGATTCCATTTGTAAAAGGGCATCTAGTGTAATGTAATTTAGGAGTAGTGTAACTTGTCTTATTTACAGCTTATTTTTATGTTTTCAGTCTTTTAAATATGTAATTTTTACTTTCAAGCATTGTAACCTTTTTAAGTCTTAATGAAATTCATGTTTTATGTTAAATTCCGTCTTTTAAGTTCTTAAATGCATTCTAGCTTATTTACCTTACAAGTCATTTTACAAGCTCTTTACAAGTCTTTTTATACCTGCAAAACTTTGCTTAAGCTCTTTTCAAAAGTTTAAGCTCTTTTCTATTTTTTTAAGCATTCCTTATATGAAAAACTTGGCAAGAATCATGGAGCATGGTGAATTATAGATGGCCATGGGTTAGAGCTTATTGGATAAGCATTAGGATAGATTAGGAGTGATTTGGGTGTTTAAGTTCTTAACCAAAAGCAAAGGGATTTGTAAGTTCTTATATTTCATTTTTAAAGGCTCATTTTCAGAAACTGCTTATTTCTGGCCTATTCCAGTGCTTATCTCTGCTTATTTCATGATCATTTGTGCTTATACTTGCTTAAATTGCTTGTTTGAATGCTACTTATGCTTGAGTTTTAGCTTATAATCTATTTGTTCTCTTTTCATACCATCTGTCTTAATGAGCTCCTTAACTGCTTATATTGGTTTTTCATAAAAAATCTTAAGAATTTTCCAAATTAAATTTAGTATTTTTATTAATTTTTTTAGATTAAAAAATCACTTTTTAATCATAATAAATAATAAAAAAGTCAAAAAAATATAATTCTTTTTTTAAAAATTTTCTTATCATTTAGGACATTAAAAATTATATTTTGCATTTGTAGGGTTAAAAAATTTTAGAATTTGGGTTTTTAAAGCACGGGTTTAGGATCCCGTTATCGTTTTTAGTTTAAATCTTTAATTGCTTTCGTTTTTAGCTTGTTTTTATTTGTTTTTGCATATTATTAGTAGAAATAGAATACAAACCAAATCTTTGATCATTCAAACGCGCGATCACGAACTTAATCACGATTCTCAATTCACGCCTCTCGTCGGGAAACGACCCGGGAAGGTTTTTGGGATTTTACTTTGAATAAAAGTATTTTCCTTCTTAAAACCCTCTTGGAATACTTACTCACTCTTCTTAATTGATATTTTAGGAATTCTTCTTATATATATTATATATATATTAGGAATTTTTTTGACAAATGTGGCTTTACACTCAATGATCACTTGAGTGATATTTGTGGACTTCTCGAGGCTAGGCATCAGCCGTAGCCGAGTACACCATCAACCCCCATTATGATGTAATGTTTGCTAATTAATTAGTATAATAGCATGAACTGTCCCTCTTTGCCATTCCGTTGTGTTTATATAGCGGATTTTTCAAACTCTTTTTAGCCCTTAAAAAAGCCTTTAAATGTCAGAGCCTCTGAACGCTTTTTGGTGTCTAAAAAAATAGTATAACTCTAATAAGTTTTCATTTCAAGGCATACTTGAATTACATTTACTCTTGTTTTTCAATCGCGTGTAGTTCACGTGCCCACCAATATTTGGCGGTTTTATCTTCATGGGATACGCGTACCATCCAGATCCCTTGAGCCCGTGGTATAAACGTTTCAAACCGTATATTTTTACCATTTTTTTACCTTCTTCACAACCATTTTCTCTCTATTTTTCGGCAACCATCATCTTTTCCGGCGATTTCTCCGTTCAACATTTTGTTCTTCTTATCTTTGCATCTTTTTTCCTTTCGTCATGTCGAAATGTAATTTGAAGATCATTCCCTGCTATGTTTCAAATGAGGAGTTTCAAACCTTCATCGATGATTATAAGATTCCACTCTGTTACAATCCGACTCTCCCAACCGCCGATCAAATGGTTGCAAAGGCTCCGACTTGCTTCATCACCCTTTATCTCACTTTTTTCACCATTGGCAACTTGTGTTTGTCGTTCAGTAAATTCTACATTGTTGTGCTTGATCATATTATATGTCGTTCTCATTGATGAACCCGTTTGGAGGAGCCTGCTCGTTCTCACATCTTTTTGCCTTTTCTTATAAGGCTTATGGTGGAGAGGCCACAATGGATCTTTTTAGGTCCTTGTGTATTGTAGGCCTTGTCGGAAACTAGCTAATGGTTTTGGAAAAGAAATGGTTATTTGAATCCTAATTTTTCAGAACTTGAATGACCAATATCTTTGAATGGAATTCCAAATTCAGCTTTGTACATGAATCAATCATTCCTGAAGGATACCATAATGTGTTAAGTGACTTTAAACATGGGTGGGTAATTTTACCAACCCTTTTCTTGTTGTACCATTTGATATTGTCTTCTGCGGCCGTCTTATTCATTACCCTATCGAGGCCCAAACATTTTCCAACCCTATCATGGACCTTGCTAACCAATGCCCATTAGGCAGAGGTTAGTGTGTAATTAATATACACAAACTTTCTTAATTAACATAAAAATGCATTAAATACACATTAAATAAACCTATAAATTGCTATATTTGAACATGATTTTGACTTGAATGAACCCGAATTTAATGTATTTTTATGTTAATTAGGAAAGTTTGTGTATATTAATTGCACACTAAACCTCTGCCCAGTGGGCATTGGTTAGCAAAACCCAAACAAATTTATAAAATCTAGGGGTGCGCAGAAAATCAAAAAAACCGAAAATCGAAAACTAACCGAACCGAAAATAACCAAACCGAACTAATAACCAAACCGAAATCGCCAAAACCGAACCGAACTACTAATTCAGTTCTCGGGTTGGATATGGGTTTGGTACTCCGAACCGAAAACCGAATTTATATAAATAAATATATTTTTTTATATTTATATTGTATATAAATACCACTAAAATGTTATCATAATATAAAAAAACACTTTTTATGTTAATAATAATTTTTTGTTTACTAAAAATCTATGTAATTATTTTTTTTAAATAGTAAAACTCGGGTTATTCTGGTCAACCCGAGAACCGAATCGAATTCAAATTCAGTTTTCGGTTTCGGTTTGGTTGAATCTAGTTCGGTTTAATTCTGTTTTTTTGTGTGGTGGACCCAATTTTTTTTAACCGAACTAACCGAATAACCCGATACCCGAACCGATCAACACCCCTAATAAAAACCAAGGTTTTCAAGATCGAGATCCTACTAGTATCGTTTTCGTTTTTGCAAGATCGAGATCGTAAAGTCAGACCGGGATCATAAGATCCTACTATAATGTTAGTGTTTTAATATTTTTGTAACATTATACAAATCTACAATATTATAAATCATAAACACAAAATTATATTAATGTTTTATAGAAATGTTGTCCTAAATTATGATTATGAAATGTTTAAGAAGATTAACATGTTGTTTTTAAAAATCTACAAAACACAACCCATAAATTTGTAGTAGTTTTTTAGTTTGTGGTTCGAGAAAAGTAAGATCGGATCGGAGTAGATCTTAAGATCCTATAGTCAAGATCGGAATTCTATAAATCTTAAGCATGCAAAGATCCTATGCAGATATAGATAAAAACATTACCCAATAAAACAAGCAAGCTGGTCCAATGAAGAGCCTATGATTTTGATCTACTTAACCCGTATATAAAACTTATATCAATCGCTCCCAAAACTTTATAAAAAAAACCTAGCCCTCTTTCCAACTCCCAATTCACAATCCCAAACACCCAAGAACAAGAATGGTGGAATCCTCCTCCGTCGCGACTTCAGGCGCCTCCCTCCCAACAGCCCCAGACGGCAAAAAACGCCAGAGTCACCTACTTTTACACTAACCCACAATCGTCGAACTACTATTACGGCCAAGGCCCACCCAATAAACCCCACAGAATCCGCATGGCCCACATCTCACATCCACGTACTCCCTCCATCGCAAAATGGAAATAGTCCGACCATACCCAGCCGCCACCACCGACATACGTCGTTTCCATTCCGATGATTATGTCGATTTCTTGTCTTCTGTTGCACCTGACATGATTATTGACCAATACAAAATAACAGGAGTTTGAAGAGGTTTAATGTTGGTGAAGATTGTCCTGTTTTTGATGGGATTTTTGAGTTTTGTCAGGCGAGTGCTGGTGGGAGTATTGGGGCTGCTGTGAAGTTGAATAGACAGGATGCGGATATTGCGATTAATTGGGCGGACGGGTTGCATTCAATTGCCAATAAGAAGCGAAGCCTCGGTTTCTGCTATTCAATTATAATGTCTTGGGATTCTTGAGCTTCTTAAGGTTCACAGGGTATGTATGTAGTATAACGATTTATGCGTTGTTTACTAAAAGTAGGTTTATAGCACTAGTGTTAGTAGTTTGTATCTTTTTTAGGATTATTTTATGTTTTGAAGATATTGTGTTTAGGAGTACGAGTTGGTAATTGTTTTATACAATTGTTTCGTAACGTGAGTGTATAGGTAATTATGAAGTGTAAAATGACGTAAAAGCTAAACTTGTATGTTTGTTAGCCTTTTAGAGAGGAGTGTTGACACATAATTAAAAATCAAATTGCTCGTTGCCAAACAGCTACATATATAATACTGTAGCTGTTTGGCAACGAGCAATTTGATTTTTAATTATGTGTCAACACTCCTCTCTAAAAGGCTAACAAACATACAAGTTTAGCTTTTACGTCATTTTACACTTCATAATTACCTATACACTCACGTTACGAAACAATTGTATAAAACAATTACAACTCGTACTCTAAACACAATAGTCTTCAAAACAATTAAAATATCCTAAAAAAAGATACAAACTACTAACACTAGTGCTATAAACCTACTTTTAGTAAACAACGCATAAATCGTTATACTACATACATACCCTGTGAACCTTAAGAAGCTCAAGAATCCCCAAGACAATATCATTGACATAGCAGAACCCCGAGGCCTCGCTCTTCTTGGCATGATGCAACCCGTCCGCCCAATTAATCGCAATATCCGCATCCTGTCTATTCAACTTCACAGCAGCCCCAATACTCCCACCAGCACTCGCCTGACAAAACTCAAAAATCCCATCAAAAACAGGACAATCTTCACCAACATTAAACCTCTTCAAACTCCTGTTATTAGTATGGTCAATAATCATGTCAGGTGCAACAGAAGACAAGAAATCGACATAATCATCAGAATGGAAACGACGTATGTCGGTGGTGGCGGCTGGGTATGGTCGGACTATTTCCATTTTGCGATGGAGGGAGTAGTGGATGATGAGATTGTGGGCCATGCGGATTCTGTGGGGTTTCATTGGGTGGCCTTGGCCGTAATAGTAGTCGCCGATTGTGGGTTCGTAAAAGTAGGTACTCTGCGTGTTTTGCCGACTGGGGCTGTTTGGAGGAGGCGCCTGAAAGTCGCGATGGAGGAGGATTCCACCATTCTTGTTCTTGGGTTGTTTGGGATTGTGAATTGGAGTTGGAAAGAGGGCTAGTTTTTTTATAAAGTTTTGGAGTCGATTGTATAATTCTTTATATACGGTTAAGTAGATCAAAATCAAAGGCTCCTTCCAATGGACCAGCTATCTTCGTTTTTATTGGGTAATGTTTTTATCTATATCTGCATAGGATCTTTGCATGCTTAAGATCTTATAGAATTCCGATCTTGACTATAAGATCTTAAGATCTACTCCGATCCGATCTTACTTTTCTCGAACCACAAACTAAAAAACTACTACAAATTTATGGGTTGTGTTTTGTAGAATTTTAAAAACAACATGTTATCTTTCTTAAACATTTCATAATCATAATTTAGGACAACATTTCTATAAAACATTAATATAATTTTGTGTTTATGATTTATAATACGTGTAGATTTGTATAATGTTACAAAAATATTAAAACACTAACATTATAGTAGGATCTTATGATCCCGGTCTGACTTTACGATCTCGATCTTGCAAAAACGAAAATGATACTAGGTAGGATCTCGATCATGAAAACCTTGGTTTTTATTAGGGGTGTTGATCGGTTCGGGTATCGGGTTATTCGGTTAGTTCGGTTAAAAAAAATTGGGTCCACCCAAAAACCGAATCAAACCGAACTAGAATTCAACCAAACCGAACCGAAAACTGAATTTGAATTCGATTCGGTTCTCGGGTTGACCAGAATAACCCGAGTTTTACTATTTAAAAAAAATAATTACATAGATTTTTAGTAAACAAAAAATTATTATTAACATAAAAAGTGGTTTTTTATATTATGATAACATTTTAGTGGTATTTATATACAATATAAATATAAAAAAATATATTTATTTATATAAATTCGGTTTTCGGTTCGGAGTACCAAACCCATATCCAACCCGAGAACTGAATTAGTAGTTCGGTTCGGTTTTGGCGATTTCGGTTTGGTTATTAGTTCGGTTTGGTTATTTTCGGTTCGGTTAGTTTTCGATTTTCGGTTTTTTTGATTTTCTGCGCACCCCTAGATTTTATAAATTTGTTTGGGTTTTGCTAACCAATGCCCACTGGGCAGAGGTTAGTGTGCAATTAATATACACAAATTTTCCTAATTAACATAAAAATACATTAAATTCGGGTCATTCAAGTCAAATCATTTACAAAATATAGCATATTTATAGTTATTTAATGTGTATTTAATCGCATTTTTATGTTTAATTCAGAAGTTTGTTATATTAATTCAACACGAACCTCTGCCTAATGTGCAATTGTTGGCATGAAGGTCCAAGATAGGGATGAAAATGTTTGGCCCCTCGATAGGGTTATGAATAAGACGGCCGCAAAGACAATACAAATGGAACAACAATAAAAGGGTTGGTAAAATTACCCCACCCATGTTTAAAGTCACTTTAACACAATATAGTATCCTTCAGAGAATGATTGATCATTACAAACTAAAAAAAATTGGAATTCCATTCAAAGATATTGGTCAATCAAGTCTGAAAAATTAGTATTCAATAACCATTTCCTTTTTCCAAAACCATTAGCTATTTCCGACAAGGCCTACAAAACACAATGACCCTAAAAAGATCCACTGTGGCCTCCCACCATAAGCCTTATAAGAAAAAAAAAAAAAAGGCAAAAGAAGTGAACAGCGGCCCAAACTGTTCATCCAATGAGAACTACATAGTAATAGTTATCAAGCACAACAATGTAGAATTTACTGAACGACAAACACAAGTTGCCAATGGTGAAAAAAGTGAGATAAAGGGTGATGAAGCAAGTCGGAGCCTTTGCAACCATTTGATCGGCGGTTGGGAGAGTCGGATTGTAACAGAGTGGAATCTTATAATCATCGATGAAGGTTTGAAACTCCTCATTTGAAACATAGCAGGGAATGATCTTCAAATTACATTTCGACATGACGAAAGGAAAAAAGATGCAAAGATAAGAAGAACAAAATGTTGAACGGAGAAATCGCCGTAAAAGATTATGATGCCCGACAAATAGAGAGAAAATGGTTGTTGGAAGAAAGGTAAAAAAATGGTAAAAATATACGAGTTGAAACTTTATACCACTGGCTCAAGGATCTGTATTGGTAACGCGTATCCATGAGATAAACCGCCATAAATATTGGGTGGGCACGTGAACTACACGCGATTGAAAACAAGAGTAAATGTAATCAAGTATGCCTTGAAAAAGAAAATTATTAGGCACCAAAAAGACGTTCCAGAGGCTCTGACATTTAAAGGCTAAGGGCTAAAAAGACGTTTGAAAAATCCCGCTATAAACACAAGGAAAGGCATAGGACAGTTCCATGTATTATACTCTAAAGCAACATTACATCATAATGGGGGCTTGATGGTGTACTCCGGCTACGGCTGAAGCCTAGCCTCCGAGAAGTCCACAAATATCACTCAAAGTGATCATTGGTGTAAAGCCCTCATTTGTAAAAAATCTTAAATATATATAGCAAAATATATAAATATGAGAAAGATATCCTAAAATATCATATAAGAAAAGTAAGTAAGTATTCCACAGAGGTTTTAAAAAGGAAAATTACTTTTATCCAAAGTAAAATCTCAAAAACCTTCCCGGGTCGTTTCCCGACGAGGCGTGAATTGAGAATCGTGATTAAGTTCGTGATCGCGCGTTTGAATGATCAAAGATTTGGTTTGTATTCTATTTCTACTAATAATATGCAAAAACAAATAAAAGCAAGCCTAAAACGAAAGCAATTAAAGATTTAAACTAAAAACGATAACAGAACCTAACCCGTGCATATTAAAAACCTAAATTCCAAAATTTTAACCCTACAAATGCAAATTTAATTTTTAAAAGTCCTAAATGATAAAAGAAAATTTTTAAAAAAAGAATTATATTTTTTTGACTTTTATATTATTTATTATGAATTAAAAACTGATTTAATCTAAAAAAATTAATTAAAAATACTAAATTAATTTGGAAAATTCTAAAGAATTTATGAAAAACCAAATAAGCAGTTAAGAGCTCATTTAAGACAGATGGTATGAAAAAAGAACAAATAGACTTATAAGCTAAAACTCAAGCATAAGTAGCATTCAAACAAGCAATTTAAGCAAGTATAAGCACAAATGATCATGAAATAAGCAGAGATAAGCACTGGAATAGGCCAGAAATAAGCAGTTTCATGAAATAAGCTATAAAATGAAATATAAGAACTTACAAATCCCTTTGCTTTTGGTTAAGAACTTAAACACCCAAATCACTCCTAATCTATCCTAATGCTTATCCAATAAGCTCTAACCCATGGCCATCCATAATTCACCATGCTCCATGATTCTTGCCAAGTTTTTCATATAAGGAATGCTTAAAAACAGAAAATGAGCTTAAACTTTTGAAAAGAGCTTAAGTAAAGTTTTGCAGGTATAAAAAGACTTGTAAAGAGCTTGTAAAATGACTTGTAAGGTAAATAAGCTAGAATGCATTTAAGAACTTAAAAGACGGAATTTAACATAAAACATGAATTTCATTAAGACTTAAAAAGGTTACAATGCTTGAAAGTAAAAATTACAATATTTAAAAGACTGAAAACATAAAAATAAGCTGTAAATAAGACAAGTTACACTACTCCTAAATTACATTACACTAGATGCCCTTTTACAAATGGAATCCTAAACTATTTATAGAATAACTACACTGCAGGGGTCTTGAACTTGTGTTTGTTTTTGTGAGAGGGATTGGGAGTGCTCCCCAAGCCATAAATCATAGCCTTTGATCTTCTTTGTTGTGTTTCTTTGAACCCATCACAGCCCTTGATTCTTCTTGTCTAATAATCCTTCAAGATTGCCAACATGTCTTGTCATCTGCTGGGGGTGGGGTGTGAGTGTTTTGTCGTGGTGCAGGGTAAATGAAAGAGACGGATGAATAGTGTGGGGTTTTGGATTTGGCGGGATTTAGGTTTTGGGATAAAGGGGAACACAGGGTTAGGGGTAGGGACTAAAGATGCAAAGGTTTAAAAGTTATAGGGGCTAATTTTGTTAGTCCCTAAGGACTAGCAATGTTAGTCCCTAAGGACTGACGATGCAAACAGTTTAGGGAATTGGCTAACGTTGTTAATTGGGATTTGCCTAGTTTGTGTGCCAGATTTATCAAATAAGGGGGTTTGGGCCTAGTTAATGGATTTAGGGCTTTTAATTAAATAATAAGCATTCTTGGGCTGACCCGGCCCATTAACTCGGGTACGGGTTGGCCAAATAAGATGCTTATGTCCTCGGCTTCGATCTTTGACTTTGACTTTTCACGCTCTTTCCAGTTTACGTGCTCGTGTTTTTGACAGTTTTTAGGTTTTCGTTTTTGTCCATTTATGATCCGTTACCTGCACAGTACACAAAGCAAAACAAACATATATTTGGCATTTTATGTCCGTTTTTGGTCATTATTGGTCATTTTAGCTCGTTTAATTAGGTAAAAGGTATGTGTAATTAAGCACATACCAAAATCCCCCATACTAAACTATTGCCGTGTCCTCACGCAATGCCATAAGTAAACACTTAGAAAACCAAGAATCTCAATCCCCCTCGACTAATTACCTCGAAAAGTAGCTAAGTGTTCATCAAGGGGAATTAAAGAATCATTAGTTTTGAAAAACCCCTTTTTGACTATTTTTAAATGTTTACACTTATTACCTCAATATTTTTTGTATTTTTTTTTCCTTTTTCTCATTTTTTATACTTTTCATTTTAAGCAACTAACTAGAATGTATGGACTTTTGTTATTTTTATAACTTTTAGGGTCACAGAACAAGAAGCACTTTAATCCTAAAATGCCCAAAAAAAGATAAATTTCATCTCTCAGATTTTTCACTTGTCCCAAACCAAGCTCAAAAACGAAATCACCGTCAAATATAAGTTAAGATGCTAACACTACTCCTATTTGCAATTTGTAAACTGTTCACTCCCGACACTTATTATATCTTAGGTTAATGTACTTGTTTCGAATTTCAACCATGGATCAACGTTTTGCAAAATTTATATGCTTCACATTCCACCAAAAAAAAAAAAAAGTAATGGAAGTTTTGAAGGCGAGATCATCCATTTACGACTTTGCACGCACATCCCCAAGCCTTGCGGCTAAGTTACCAGGCCTTTTGAACACCCACAGAGACTAGTAACGAGACTCAACGATATCGGTTTCAAAATCCCATGGATTTTCCCGGTCAAATAAACAATTTATTTAGAAAAACCACAACTTAAAACGAAATAGTCTTAGTTCAAAAGCATATTTAAATTTAAGAAAAAGAGATTTTCCCTACATTTATTAGATCGCATTTATTACACTTAATATAATTATACATCCTTTAAATTAAGGAAATCCTCGACCTTTTAGAAGGCTGTAACATCGGTTGTGAGCCGGCAAGATGCATCAAATTTTTATCAGTCCATCGGATAATTCTATGTTCCTTATATAAAAGATACAACATCCGTTTGAGAGCCGGCAAGATACAGTAAATCTTTTATTAGCCCACAATTTTTATTATTATTATTACCTCATTATTTTTTTATAATACCCGATATAAGAGAAAATTTTTCTTTTTAAAAATTAAAGTGATAAATTTGAACTAAGACTAAATAAATTATTGTTATCGACTATACTTCAAAAATTGTTGATTTAAGTTTAATTTTCAAAAATAGCACGTATTATTAGTCCGGTTCATATACCACATTGAACATCTTAAACCCCTCCAACTTAACACATAAAGGATGCTCCATCAATTAACTACTTATTTATATCCAAATAAAATCGAAATGACATAGAGGAACAAAAATCTCGCAACAACTCCCAAATAAGAAATATCCAAAAGAAATAATCAATAACAACATGACGAGGTAAAGGATGGGATAAACTTATGTTGGGCCTCACTTGGGTTTGAATTTGCCTACGTAAGAATCACCCGACTCCACGGGTCCAGCCCTACTACGCGCATCCGACAAACGATCAAATATCCTATCTCCTTTGGTTCCACAAGAGGCTCCTCTTATGGATCCTTATAACGCTTAAGTCTAGTTGGGAAAATGGTTCCCCAACGAGACTTATTACAGGGTGGGGAAAACATAGTAAAATGACTAAGAAAGTAAATTATCATTATCAAATAAGTGGTAGGACAAAATATCTAAATTGACAACTAGCAAATCAGAGATTAATACAAGGCTATATGCAAAAATAGAGGAGAAGCATATCAGTTATAGCATCAAACACTTAAGCCCTAAATGCATCTACATAAAGGACCCCTAGGTTACAGTCTAGGCTCAACCACCTACTTCTCTATAACCAAAAGGCTCTGATACCAATCTATCACACCCCGCCTAGGCGGAAACACGAGGCGTAACATCATGGATATCATCACAACACAATGGTGTCAACAATAGAGAGAACTAAATGAAATAGATAAACAAATGAGACCTAATATGCCATGACAATATCTAACACAAGATGAAGGAGTCTTGCATTACGATAGCAAAGTCATACCATAAGGAAACATAATCTAAAAGACTAAACAAGATCAACTAACATCTAGCACCAAACAATTCAAATAACATAAATAAAATCTCTAGGAGAATGACTCCGCATGCAAGCCTACAGTCTTACTAGCCACTCTTCCTAACCTTAACATCCTCAAGATGATTACCTGAAAATGATGCTCAAAAACATCAACACAAAGGTTGGTGAGAGTCATAGGTTTAAGACATAAAAATCAAAGCTTATAAACAATTACTGTGATTAATGAAAACATGGCAGGACAATTACTGTACTATCATACAAAGCTTGTAAATGTAACCATAACGAGCATAGGAACGAAACGTGTCCCTAGATCCAACAAGTATCAACACTTGGGTAGGAACGTTTCCCCCGATCCATTAAAACCATCACTTCACATGGGTAGGAATGTTACCCCCGATCCAATATCACCACAAATGGGTAGGAACGTTACCCTCGATCCTGATATCACAACAAATGGATAGGAACGTTACCCTAGATCCTGATATCACAACAAATGGGTAGGAACGTTACCCCCGATCTAAATACACATAAGCATTTAGCACGTAACATACAATAGCCAAGTAAAGTCCATACACTTTCAAAATAAAGACACATAATCACAGTAATTTAAAACATTTCAAATCCATTTGCATCATTTCCACCCCAATAAATCATAAGAAAAGAGGGGCTACGAAACTCACCTGGATACTCAAACGCAGCTTCCAAATCTCTACACGCAACTATACAAATAAATAAACACGGTTACACGCGACCAAGCTAAAAGCTCTAGTCTATGTAACACACATATGATGGATGTCTAAGGGTTTAGTTAACCATCATAGGTCGCCCCGACACCATGCCCAACCTTAACCATCATATTAACACTTTACACTAGCTACTTACAATTAACTCATAATTGCAGAATTTTAGTGTCTCTTTACGTACCCAAAACCCTTACTTAATGACCTTTATAAATTATACCAAAAATCATCCATATTTATGAGTATATTAACTACCTTGTGATTACCAAGTATTACTTACATGTGTAACTACCTCAAATAAAATCAAACTTCAAAACTGTCTTAATTCGGATCTGATTGCACACCAAAATATATCACTCTAACTATCATACTTAGACATGCTTTTAGAGGCTAATTTTTACAGGATTATCCTTAGACATATGGAAATTAACTACTGTAGAAGGGCTAAGCTTAATTCCACTTTTAAGTATAGGTTTTACCCTCACAAACATGACCTAAATCTGCCCCGTATTTATCGATCTGGCAACTTTTAGTGTAACCAACCTTTGAATGACTTCCCGACCTTAAAAACTTTCGAGGCCAGATTTTCTGGAAAGTAGACTCTTTTGGCTTATTCATAGGCTTAAGAAACGTATCAATATACGTTTTTATCATCTAGATATCAGTCGTTGAATACGACCCAAAATTATGCTCAACCCTAAATCAAGTTTTAACTTAAATCTAACCTAACCAATTGCATGAACATGACCCTAATCAAGCCCTAATCATTCTATCATCATTAAATATCATTAATATTATGTATTTTAATTAAAACCCTAGATCCATCATAATTAGGGTTACATGAATACATTAATTAACTAGGATTTACCACACTTACCTTGATTACTAGGTCCTAACATCAATTCTTGGCTAGCTCTTGATCAAGATTCTTGGTTCCTTGTTTTTAGGGATGGGAAATTTGACCGATCAATCATAGGGGGGAGGAAAATTTCGTTTGTAGGTTTTTATAATTATTATATATATGGACCTTAGATAACTCCTAATTTGAGTTGTAATATAAATGGACTTTTATTTCCTTTTTATTCTTTTTTCTCCTAACCGCATATATATATTCTGTAATATACTTTAGTTACTATATATAAATATATATAGGTATGTTATAGTATATATGTATGTATATATATATGTATGGTATGTATGTATATATATATTATTATATATATATATATATATTTTTATATATATATATATATATATATATATATATCATTAATTATTTATTTTTTCTTTTTATTTATTAATTTTGATAATTATCATTTTTTTTTTCAGTACTTAATTGTCTACAAAAACTTTACCAATTTGGTAAACCTTTTTACGCAAAAACTTCCTTATTAAACTTTCTAATTATAATTTTCATTTCACCAAATCATTTATTTTTAGAAAGTCCATTAAAACTCTTATATTTTACAAAACTCATTCCCTTCTCATAGGTCATATTTTCCACATTAATCCAACGCTTAGACATCCACATATTAACCAAAACAACTCACTCAAAATGCCACCTATTTCCATTATCACTATAAGTGATCAAAAATGAAAGTTCTCAACATAAACCTCAAATCTCATCATCATTGAGATGAATACTCAACTCAAAATGATTAACAACCACACAAACAAAGCCACATAGATCACACATAAAGCACACACAAATACTTAGCCAATTCTAACGGATTGACTAACCTGCTCAAATCACGGGTGTCACATGCATAAACAAAGAAATAAGTCAAGAACAGGGTCAAAAGATTACAGTGTGAACAATGTATAACAACAAACATCCCACCCTTTTGTCGTCATGAGAAAAACTGGAATAAGTATCCTACATCCAGAGGTATAATAGCGGCTCATTCCAACCCTAACAAAGGAAGGGCTCGAAAACCTTTTGAAACAGTCGGATGTGCAACAAGGAATATCATATATGGTTGCATTAAACTCAATTGATTTGGGAAACGGGTCTCTAGAAATGTTTTTACCGGTATGCCACGGGAAAGAAGCCGGACAAGCAAAAGAGTCAACCTAGAATAAGTGGTCATTCCAGTGTTTAAGTGAGTCAAGGGGTTTGCTATAACATACGTCGTCACTATCAGGGCGTTTACTAAAAGACATCCATCCCTTGTTCTTAGAATTTATGTAGAAACAACGGAACAACCCAACCGTTGGTTCAATATTATGAACACGACACAAGATCTCGAAGTGAGAAACTTTGGCTGCCGCAATAACTAAAAGTTGAGATAGATTGATGCGATAATGCCTAAGCACGTTAACAAGGAAAGTAGAAAGAGGTAATCGAAAGTTGGCATACTCAAAGAATCTGGTATAAACACCAATTTTCCGTAGGCATTTCATGTATTTTTGTGATAGGATAGGTAATGCGGAATCTGAACATCCCCTGGGAATTGGAAACTTATGTCAAAATATTGTACAATTACCCTTTTTGAGTAAGAACAGTCTTAATATATGTAATATTGCTCATGGTTAAAAAGTAAGAAAGATCAGAAACTAAACCTGAAATTTCTAAAAGTTCTTCAATGAAGGGAACAACGAGAGAAAAAACGTTAAAAAGTTGAGAAATTTTAAAATGGCCAAAACTGAGAAAGATGGAGGAAAAGGAAACAATGATAACTTAATCAGGGAATTTATCCCCATGGCATATTTTATTCAAATTAATCTCAGATAGATACACGTTTTGTCCAGTGATGTCCGAGTCAACGAATAGGATTGAAAAGCAAAAAATGTGATGACGTAGGAAAGGGGACACAGTCAAAATCAGTCAGAAGACGAAAGGCCAAGAAGAGTCTCGTCTCAACACATTTCACCTACCCGTACAACGACAACGGTCACAAAAAGAAGGTAAAATAAGCTGCGAAGAAGCAAATAGCCGTGGAAGAAAGTAAATACCCGCGGAAAGAAGCAATAGATGCGAAAGAGCAAATAGATGCGGAAGAAAGCAAATATGCCGTGAAAAAATCAAATAGTCGGATGAAGCAAGGTGTCGCAGAAACCTTAGTTAGTAACCATTCACCGCGGCACGGCAGGCAGCGTTGCTGCAACAAACAAAACTAGACTAGGGAGGACTTGATGTACGTATAGTACGAATTACAAGCTTAATGGGCTAATTCGTACTATAAAAATGATGACATAAATTATGTCTATTTTTTAGCATCATTCTATCCATGTTTATTTACCATTTTGTATAGTTATTGCAAATAATGTTACTTAATCGTTTATTTTAAGAATTATAGTATTATGGAGAGTACTTGGTGAAATATTTAGCAAAAGCGAGCTTCTAGAGCTTAAATAAAGATATTGAGATACTATTCTAAAGACCAATACGCAGTATCCATTAAAGGAAGATCGTGTATCCGTGCCTGCCAACTCACCAAAGACCATAAGAGAAATACTGCTTATAGTCGTATCAGAGATCTCAATAGCCGTATCGGAAGATATAGTATGTGAATATTATGGAAGATATCAAGCGTGGTCCCTACTCTAAGAAATCACCAATACGTCGTATCAATCCTTGGATAAGCAGTATCAAAACAGACTTCCAGAACTTCAATAACAAACTCAAAACAAGTTTTGAGTGTGTGCTAAATCATATTCTCGATACCTAAACCATAAAAGTTGATTTTCAGAGGAGAAAAAGAGCAGAAAAGGTCGAGCAACACTATCAATTCCATAGGAGACAACGTGTAATTCCATATACTTTAGTAATGTTTAGTTTTTGGTATCATTCGTTAACTCGGTTAGTTTACCTTGGCTAAATAATTCCTCTTGTATTTATTATGACATTTAAAGGCTAATACCTTCGGTTATTAGCCAATATTATGAAGATCTGAATGTTTGGTATTTGTTTATCTCGATTTCTTGATTTATCGTTGGATGCTTGTTTATGTTTATCAATTTATACTTGTTTACGCGCTTTTGTATGCGACCTATCATTCAACTGGATCTAGTGATACGAACCAAGTAAATCTAGAGTCTGGGATAGCTCTCCATATAGTAATTTATACATCTAGAATCATAGGATCATAAATATTGTCCTTCTAAATCTGTGTCTAGGATACGCTTCGGGCTTAACTAGTTAATTGGATATTGCCAATGGTTTATTGAATCGTTGTTGAACTAAGAAGGTTATACCTAGATAATTCACACAAAATAAACGTTCTGATTTCATTGGATAGTTGGACCAGTCGACTACTCGTATATAAATCGCCATTTAAGCGAGTAAGTGGTAACAGGTCTCTTATGAGCAAGGTTTAAAGATCACCTTGCTTTAATCCCTAGATAGATTATAATCAGCAAAATAAGGATGCCTTTATGTGGATGCTTTAAATTATGACAATAATATTGTGTCTAGGATTAGATGATGTAAGCCTAAGTCTTAAGGAATGATTTATCACTCGCCCCCGAGAGAAGAAATCATTGCCCATGAATAAGCAAACCAACTTCTAATCGGATTAATAATGTTACAAAGTTTTCTTATATTTGGCTCGACCGCTCTTTTATCTTTTGTTTATTAGCTTGCGTGGGTTAAAGTGCCTTGAATTGATTGTAGTCACCAACCAAACTGTGCCAGTCTCTCAGGCTGAAAACCCCCTTTTCCGTTAGAATTAGGATTAGGACTGACATAGGTTTTAGATATGGATAGAATTAACATATGATTAGATAACCAAGATATTTAAATAAATGATAGATTTAACCTCGATTCAAGTATTTCGACACCCTACTTACCACGAAACTACTACAGATCGAGTACACTGCCATTAAAGTGTTATTTTTGGTTTAGTCGGCAAAATATAAATTTAAAACTTGAATCAATAAAATATACACCACACAACGACACATCAAGTTTTTGGCGCCGTTGCCGGGGAGTGAAAATTAACTGATTTTATCTTTGAATATTTTAGTTTTTTTAACATTAGATTAGATCTAACCCTTAGGAGTAACGTTAATTAGATTCTTGTATATTCTGTATATTTTTGTATATTTGTTAGTTTTTTTGCTTGTATATATGTGTGTTTAATTGTTTGCATATTTAATTATTTTGCTAATACATTGTTTAATCAATAGCTTGAATAGGCGTATCCAACTTCCATGGATACGACGTTATCTACTTTTGTCCAATTACAGCGTATTCATTCAACTGATTAATACGGCGTATCCACTTCTATTGAATACGCGTATTCGATCATCTGATAAAGTTCTTTTCCATTCTCGAACTTAAAGCCTATTTTTTTTAATACTGATGACATCAAATAACGTCAATTTTATAGCATCATTTATCCCATGTTATTAACCCATTCTGTATAGTTATTGCAAAGAATTTGCTAGTAATCGTTCTATATTGAGGAATTGCTGTAAATTATGGAGTAATGTTGAAAGATAGCAAAAGGCGCGCTTCTGGAGCGTAATAAAGATATTTTGAAGATTACTAGTTGATGACCAATAGGCGGTATCCATCAGGAAGATATGGCGTATCGTGTTGCATCACCAAAGATACAGAGGAATAAACTCAATCGCCGTATTGAGAGACTCAATACGTCGTATTCAAGTATTGGAATCCAATGTATTATTTCTGAAGATATCATGTGTGGTCCTACTCAAGAATTCCCAATACGGCGTATCCAACACTTGGATTCGACGTATTCAACGACTTCCAGACATTTTTATAAATAGAAAACTCAAAAATGATGTTTCAGGGTGCTAAATCATATCTCGATACCTAACCATTAAAAAAGTTAATTTTCAGAGGAGAAAAAGAGCAGAAGAGGTCGAGCAACGTTATCAAATTCCATAGAAGATGTTGATAAAATATAATACCTAAAAACATTACAAATATTTTTCACATCTTTACGTTTTGATAATCACAAAATATAAAAACGTTCAAACTAAAATTAAAGTAAAACAAGTAATTAGTAGTAAGTTCTCATTTCAACAAATACATCACTTAAAGGTATGAATAAATAAATGCTTAATGCATTTTATGATCAAAGGAAATTTTTATTCAACCTCACACTTTAATAAAATGTTATAAACATTTTATAAACATTACAAAAACATTTTCTACAATCAAAAGAAATGTTTTAATCAAAATAAAACATTTTTGCAATAATTTTCAGGGGAAAAAAAAAAACCCCCCCCCCCCCCCCCCCCCCCCCCCCCCCCCCCCCCCCCCACCCCCCCCCCCCCCCCCCCCCTAAAAACAGCTAGAAAAGCTCTAAAAAATCCCCCCTACACAAAAGACAAACTCAGGAAGCCCTAGTCTAGGGCGGCCCGTTTAAATACACGTGGCCGCCTCTTAAAATTAAGGGACGCACAATATTTAGGGACGGCCCTAGGTAGCGCTTCCCAGTTTGTTTGTCCTATAAATATTGGACTTTTCCCTACAATTTTCTTCCTTTTGCATCATTCTTTATGTCTCAAAACAAGTCCCACATAATCCTCTTAAATATCTTTGATCATTTAATATAACGTTTTATTTCCCAAGTGATCCTAAGGGCTCAATTCCTCAGTGCAAGAGAGGATATTTCATCATCAAGTGAAGAAGAATTACACCTCAAGTGTTATATTGCCAATCTTGTTGCATCCATTCACAATTTGTAAATCAATTGTATTCTTGTATTGTGTGTAGTAGCTTGATCTTGACGATCTTTTGTAAGTATAATTAGATCGTGGTGATTTTACCTAAGTAGTGTTTGATTAGTAGTGATATAGTAGTGTTGTGAAGTGAAGTTGAGATGAAGTCTTGAAGTTGTTGAAGAAGTTGTAAAGTTGCTGAAGTTCGTGAACAGTAGTGAAGTTTTGAAGTCTTTGTGAACAAAGTCGTGGGAGTTGTGAGGTCGTGAACAACGCGTGAAGTTTGTGTTATCGAATAGATTGGTCTAGCTAAGATTAGAACTCAACATTTAGCTTTGTGTCATAAATCGGTGTAAGCAACGGTGTGTATGGTTTTCTCGCCATAAGGGAGTTTGTTGAATAGTGAGAAAAATCTGAGTTAGGTGCTCGGGGGAGTAGAGTAGTCTTCTCTTAGGGCGAGAGCTACTTCGTTACAACCACTATAAACCCTCGTGTTGTGTTTGATTTGTTCTTACTTTATCTCTTGTCTTACTTTATCTTTTCCATATATTATATTGTTCATATTGTGCAAGCATTAAATTCACAAAAAGTCGAATCTAAGTTTTACAAACAAACGTAAACCTTAAAATAAAAAGCGGTAAACTATTCAACTTCCCTTTTAGTTTTCCACAATTGGTATCAAGAGCCACGTTAAAACAAGATTTTAAAAAAAAATTGTATTTTAAAACTTGAATCGATCTATGAAGTCGGAAATATATTTAGAGGGCAATTCTATGCAATAGACCACCCACTATTTGAAAGTGATGGATTTTTATTTATTGGAAAAATAGATTCTAAACTTATGTGAAGTCAAAAGATCTAGATCTTTGGCATGTTATTTTGAGGGTGATTTTCCTCCTATCCAAATAATCCCGAAACTAAAAAAAAGAATGAAATTGTACCTTTCTCATAAAAAAAACGCATGATTTAAAAGAAACTTGCTAAAAACAATAAGCCAAAAATGGTAATTTTTATAATGCTTACCACGTAAAGAATATGAAAGAATTTTTATGTGGTCAAACCGCAAAGAAATTTGGGATTACTTTGTTATCACGCAACAAGGTAAATAATCAGTCAAAGACTCCAAAATAGTATCTTCTTGTTCAACATTTGAACAATTCACAGATTCCGGAAGCGAATCAATAGATAATGCATTGCTAAATTTAACATATTATTACTAGTCTAAAGCACTTGATGAATGTTTTCTAGCAAAGAATTGTGGTTAGGAAATTTCTTAGGGCTATTACTCCAAAATGACACACTAAAGTCACGGGCAATTGAAGGATTCAAAGAATCTAACGACTCTATCACTTGAGGAACTCATTAGAAATTTGAAAGTTTATGGAGAAGTAATTAAGAAAGATTCCGAAACTGTCAAAAGCAAAAGAGAACAAAGTAGGTCTATTGCCTTAAAAGCTAGAAAAGAATCTAGTGATGATGATAGCTCAACCTCCGATAGTGAAGATGAAGAATATGCCATGGTCGTAAGAGACTTCAAGAAATTCTTTAAAAGACGAGGACGATTCGTAAGACAACCACATGAAGAAAGAAAATCATTCCAAAGAAATAAAGACAACAAAAATGGCAAAGGTGAAAGAAAATGCTTTAAGTGTGGAGATCCAAATCATCTCATCGGAGAATGTCCGAAACAATCAAGAAATCTAAATCAAAAGGCGTTTGTTGGAGGATCTTGGAGTGATAGCGACAAAGATGAAGAGGAAAAGACAAATGACGAAAAGTGTCTTATGGTTAAAGCTTCAAATGAGGTACTTTTTGAAACCAAATACTTTAGTGCATGACATTCATTACTAGACGAAAATGATTTAGTTAGTGAATATGTTAGGAACTATGGCATAAACTTATGGACTAAAAGTTCATGGCTAAAAATAAAACTCTAAAACAAGCTAAAATAGAATTAGAAAATGAAGCACTGGAATTAAAAGATAAATTATCTAGGTTAGAAAAAGGTAAGGAAGTAACTGAAGAATGTAAATTATGTCAAGAACTTAAGCTTGAAAATGAGAAGCTTAGAAATGAAATATCTAGGCTAAATTAATTTAATAATAGTAGTCACTCACTTAGAAAATAATAAGTCTCAAAAGACTCCCGGTGGTGAATCCGGATTAGGTTATAATTTTCCTAAGGATAACCTAGCAAAACCAAAACAAGTAATTTCAGTTTGTAAAAGCCCCAGAAGTTGATCTGAAAAAAAATAGAAAAATCAAAACTAAAAAATGTCTAAAAAAAAAGAAATAAAATAAACAAAGTTGGTAATCGACACCATCAATAAATATCTTTTATTGAGATTTATCATTTCAATTTCCGGGAACTTGCAATTGTTCCCAAATCGTAATCAATGATTTAACACTTGCCATTTTGTGTCAATACAAGTACGGCTCACTGAAAAGCAATTTTCAGAAGAGATACCGTGAAGTAGTTGATATTGGTTTTTCAACGTCTCTTTCGTGTAACCGTTAAAATTCATTGCTAAAAAAAAAAAATTTAGTGTAAAGTTTTGCTTTTTAATTGTTAGTTTTTCTTTTTATGCGCACTCGTTCGCAATCTCGAAGACGTCGACAACATCTTCCGGTTGAACCAATTGTTGAACAAAACGTTGTTCCAATGTCCGACAATCGAACAATGGCCTAAATGTTACAAGCACCTATCGAGGGGTATGAAGATGCTATAGTTGTCCCACCAATCAATGCTAACAATTTCGAGCTTAAGCAACCTTTAATCAATCTTGTGCAAAGTAATAAGTTCACGGGTAGACAAGATCCTCACAATCACCTTCGATTTTTTAATAAGGTCACTTCAACGTTTAGACATCCAGAAGTTCCGAACACTTCGGTAAAGCTTTTGCTTTTCCCTTTTTCTCTAGACGGTGAAGCCGAAATTGGTTAGGACATAGAACTCCCTAGATCAATTTCACATGGGACGACCTTGTTTCAAAATTCATCAAACCAATACTTCCCACTTCAAAAACCATTACTATAGGAATGAGATCATTACTTTTTATCAAAAACCTAACGAAGCCTTTAATGAAGCTTGTGTATACGTTGTAAGGACTCCCTTAGTCATGTCTACCATGGCTTTTCGGAAACTCACCAATCTCGGTATACTTTTTTCAATTCTTGGAATGTCAAACGATCAAGATGCCTTAGTTTCTGCAGAGTTGCAATTTCTTAGGACAAAATGCCTCAAGAGGTTTAACGATTATTGGAAAGCAAGTCAAAAGTTCGTTATCCAGAAGTCGTGCTAATGATTCAAGAGTGAGTAGGATGCTCCTCTTTCTAATTCTTGCGTCTTCTAAACAATTCTTTTCGATTATTGCAACAAATAGCCGCTTCTCTTCGAAGATATATGACCATCAAGATGAACACAATGATGAATCAATGAAAGTTTTAGTTGTTACTATTCCTGCACCGTCAAAGCAGTTGAGGAGTATGTGTCACTTGTGGTTCAAATCTCCTTGTTAACCTTTGTCCGTTAACTCGAAGTGGAAACGTATTTCCGTTTCTTCATGATCAATATCCAACAATTTTCAACAAATGCAGCTGTTGGCAATTTTCTTCAAAGAAACCAACCTACCAATTTGGCAAGTCAAATGAGACCACCGGGTTTCAATCAACCGAATGTCCAAAACAATCCCAACCGTTATCAAGGAACCAATTCTAATTTCAACCAAAACCGTGGAGGAAACTTTTAATCATAAACCGTCTCCAAACAACCAAAATCAAGTTTATCAAGCTCCACCATACCAAACACCAACCAATCAAGTTTTACCTTACCAACCTCCAACAAATAGTGTTTTGAAAACGGATTTTGAAAGCTACGTCAAAGCGAACGATGCAGTATTAAAGAATGTGCAAAATCAAAATCAAGGTTTGCAAAATCAAATGGCAAATGTTACAAGTTTGTTAACAAGCCTTTGCACCAAGTTTGATGATTTAGGCAATTCCAACCAAGCTTCAAATTCAAGTTCTTTACCTAGCAATACCATTCCAAACCCAAGAAATGAAGCCAAGGCAATTACAACTCGTAGTGGTGTTTCTTACGATGGACCTCCAATTCCACCGCCGGTGGTGGAAAAGGAAAGTGAGGTGACAAAGGATACGGAGCTACCAAGCACCGAAGACATCCAACCTCCTCCATTAGTTCATGAACAAACCAAAGACAAAGAACCAATCAAAGAACCTTCTTTCATTGCTAACAAAGCCAAACCTAATTTACCTTACCCATCAAGATCAACAAACAAAAAGATTCGTGAAAAGGATGATATCTAGCTTCAAAGTTTATGGAAATTTTCGTATCGTCATCTTGAGTAAGTTTCGCGGATGCTCTCAATTCATATGCAAAGTTTGCTACGAATGTTCAAATAGATGCTTAATAACAAAGACAAGTTGATTGACGTAACCAAAACTACACGTTGAATGAAAATTTTGTAGTGCGGTTGTCCTTAAAAAGCTTCCAGAAAAGCTAGGTGAACCGGTCGATTTCTCAGTCCATGTGATTTTTTAGAGTACGATAGTTACTTAGGCCCTTGCCGTTTAGAGTGTAGTATCAATCTTATGCCTTTATCCATTGGAAAAAAGATTCTACCTTCAGGCCTAACAAAAACAAAATGGTATTAGAATTAGCGTACCGCGTACAATTGCCAACCAACGGTGTCGTTGAAATTGTTTTTGTCTAAAGGAGGAAGTTTTATTCCCGCCGACTTTGTTGTACTTGATTTTATAGCCGGAATGTTCCGCGAGTACCGTTGATACTCGGGCGGACCCTTTCTTAGGACGGACTCCTGCTTTAATCGTATGTTTACGAAGGAGAGAGAGATTACTCTTGGAAATGGATGATCATTCGTTAACCTTAAATGTGGTTGATGCACCTTCCTATTTCAGACAACAATCTCGAATCATTGAAGAGGTTGATCTAATCGATGTCACTTGTGAAAGTAGTACTCTCATGGAAGTACTGGATTTTCGATTCCGTTGCTTAAACAATCCTTCTCCGCACTTCGATCCGATTGTTTCTACTTCATCTCCAACACTTACTCCATTTGATGAAAGTGATTTTCTACTCTTTGAAGAAGCCGATGCTTTCATAGCAATCGATGATGAACCAGTTTCACCAGTTTTCAATGCTACGTACTATGATCCTGAGGGTGACATTCTCATTCTCGAGGCACTTTCTCAACATTGAATCATTACTCACCAAAAACATGGTGATTTTTTTAACTGGATTCAAAAGATCTCAAAGTTGTCGAACCAAAGAAGTCTTCAGTTGAATATGCTACTTCTTATGAACCAAAAGTTGAAATTCCCGAAGTCGAGCTTAAAGAGTTACCTCCGCATCTCGAGTATGCGTTCTTAGAGGAAAATAACAAACTTCCAGTCATAATTTCAAAAGATTTGAGCCAAGAAGAAAAGACCTCACTCATTAACGTTCTCAAAAACCGAAAACAAGCAATTGCTTGGAAAAAACTTTTGATATGCCGGGCATTAGATTCCGAATTTGCTCTCACAAAATCCTTTTGAAGATGATCCACCTTCAGTCAAAATCAAAGGAGGGTTAACCCTAAAATTCCACAAAAGTCATCAAGAAGGAAGTCAAAACAAAAACTTCTTGACGCGGATTGAGTTATCAAATTTCGGATAGTCTCATGGGTTACATTAGTCCTGGTCCATTGTGTTCCTAAAAAGGAGGTATTGCCGTTGTCACAACACGAAGGAAAATGAGATTGGTGCCTACAAGGATAGGGTGTCCGGGATGGAGAGTTTGTATCGATTTTTTTTTTGAAAGTTAAAACGAACAAGAACTGGTGAAGACCATTTTCCGTTACCTCATTCATGGACCAAATGTTAGAGAGAATTAGACAGGTAATGAGTTTTAGTTGTTTCTTAGATGGTTCTTTTTCTTGGGTATTCAAATCCCAATTCATCTAAAGATCAAGAATAAACTAACTTTCACATGCCCATACGGAACTTTTCGCCCCCCGTACCGTGTATGCCATTCGGGTTTGTGGGCAATGCCCCCGGACTTTCCAACGTTGTATGATGCAATTTTTCATGACTGATAGAGAAAACAATGGAAGTTTTTTATGGACGATTTTTCAGTGTTTTGGAGATTCTTTTTCCTCATGGTCTTGCCCTATTTAGATAAAATGTCCAAAGGGTACTCTTGTCGTTTTTGTGAAGTACACAAATTAGCACTAAAATTGGAAACGAGCCATTTCAGGTTAAAGAAGTATTGTTTAAGGAATAAGATCTCTGAAGGGAATTGAAGTCGATAAGGCCAAAGTTGATTGTAATTTCTAAAATCCACCCACCCCACAACAACAATCAAGGAATTCGAAGTTTTTACGGGCTATGCGGGATTTTATCGGGAGATTTATCAAAGACTTTTCCAAAATCTCTCGACCCATGACCATCTTTTAGAGATAAAACACTCCTTTCATTTTTTTGTGAGATTGCATTCTAGCCTTTCAAACATGAAAAGAAAGCTGGACGAAGCTCCAATTCTCATTGCTCCAAATTGGGACCAACCTTTGAATCATTGTGCGTGCAAGTGATTATGATAGGTGTGGTCTAGGGCAAAGAATTGAGAGCAATTTCGACCCATTCATATGCAAGCAAGACAATGATGAAGCAGAGAAGAAAGAATTTACACAACACGAAAAAGAGTAGCTTTGCAGTTGTTATGCCTTTCGAGAAGTTTTGCTCATATTAATTCATGAACAGAGTGTTGTTCACGGACCACCTCCGCTTTGAAATCCCTTTCAACAAGAAAGACGCCACAGCAGATCTGCTTCGATGGGTTCTTACTTCTTTAGATTTGATTTTTAAGTTTATCGATATAAGGGAGCTGAAACACTATGCAGTCTGATCACCTCTTCGTCTGAAATCCTTTACGACAAATACTTTGATCCAAAAGAGATTACGAGACTTTTCCTTTAGAGACTTTAAGTGTTTTAACTTTTAAAGACCAAAGTACCCCATGGTTCGCCGACTTTGCTAACTACCACGAGGGGAAATTCATAAAAAAGGTAATGTCGATCAAGAGAAAAACGAGTTCTTTAAAGATGTAAAACATTATTTTGGGATGAACCTTTTTTTTCAAGATTGTGCGGATCAATAATCCGAGGTGTGTAGATGGCAAAAGAAGCTCTTGTAATTCTCGAGCTTGTCCAGTGGGAACCACCGGGGGGACACTATAGGTGCCAACTTTACCGACATGAGAAGGTTTTTTATGCCTGGTTTTTATTGGCTTACGATTTATAAGGATGACTTTACGAATTTGTCATAACTTGTGATGCTGTCAAAGACAAGGAAAAATCTCTCAAGTGATGAGATGCCTCAAAATGCAATCCAAGTTTGTGAGATTTTCGATTTTGGGGAATTGATTTTTATGGGACTTTCCGTCATCTAGGGTAACAAATATATTCTAGTAGCGTTTTTCGCTTATCTTTCAAGTGGGTTGAGCGGAAAAGCGTCACACTACCAACGATGCTGAGGGTAGTTGTTAAGTTCTTTAAAATCCCTTTTCTCCCGATTCGGTTGCTCCTGTGAGCAATCATAAAGCGATGTGGGACCCCATTTTGTAATGACAAATTTTGATAAAGTTATGTCTAAATATGTGTCACCCATCGTCTTTCGACTCTTACCATCCTCAACGGTAGTGGTCAAGTTGAAGTCACGATCGTTGGTCTCAAAAGAATTTTAGATGCG
Source organism: Tanacetum coccineum (assembly GCA_026074375.1). NCBI lineage: Eukaryota > Viridiplantae > Streptophyta > Magnoliopsida > Asterales > Asteraceae > Tanacetum > Tanacetum coccineum. The sequence goes on from BQNB010016345.1 coordinate 33,767, forward strand.
GACGTCGGAGAAAACCGTGCCGCATGGTTCCGACAAACTAGATTATGCATTATGGGCTTTAGAACCCGCTTACATGACTCCAATTGGATGTACTCGTACAAGTTAGTCTATGAAAAGCGTTTGTCAACTTACTTGTGAGCCTCGAACACAAAGCGTTATTGGGTTCAAGATGCAATTGCTGATTAACAGACGCGGGGGCGATCATCGAAAGCTTCAACTCAATGAACTTAGCGAGCTTCGTGATCAAGCTTACGAGAATTCGCTAATCTACAAGGAGAAGACAAAGAAGCTACACGATTCCAAGATAAAGAATCGAATCTTCAATGTTGGTGATCAAGTCCTTCTTTTCAACTCCCGATTAAAATATTTTTTCCGGAAAGCTCAAGTCCCGATGGTCCGGACCTTTCACCAATCACCGATGTTTATCTTATGGCTTGCCAGATTGTCTCATGCGTTGGGTTCTAATTCTCTAACGTCAACTGCCATCGTTTTGAAGCATTACTATGGAGGAGATACACCACCGTTGGTTATCCAGGACCTCCAGACTTTCCCTAAGGACAACTAAATTCAGGGATCGAGTCGAGGCTTGCAAATACTCGGGATCAAAAAACCAAGCAGCTTCGAGGGAGTTACCCATGCTTATCCTTTCTATTTCTTTCTTTTATCTAATGTGTTGTGTTGAGAGAGGCTTGTTCTCTTTCCGATTTCTCGATGTTTGTTGCTTGTTTATTGTGTTTTTGCAGGATTCTCCCAACAAAATTCTTTGAAGGCCTTCTCGTGTCCGTGTTCGTTTACAGTTCTTATACTCATGCTTTCAGCCTTTGTGTGAATTTAGTTTGGGGAGTATCCATATCCCTTATTCATCATATCGGATTACGTTTATCTTTGCATACTTCATAAACGGCTTAGATTTACGTTAGACCTGACTCTTTAAACATTGAGGACAATGTTTTCGTTTAGTTTGGGTAAGGAATCTATCGATTTGATGTTACGTGCTTATTGTTTTGTTCTCAGTACCGCTTTCCACAAAAATAGCAAAAATTTTAAATTTTTCAGTCTTGTTAATTTTAAAATAAAAAAAATAAATAAAATAAAAATAAAAAGTGTTAAGACAAAAATGTAGGTTTTCCGTTGGTAAGAATAAGAAGTAATTTTTGACCAAATCTTGAACGTGGTAGTTAGAGTCTAGCTTTCTCCCTTAACAATTAATGATGATAGTTTGTGCTAGTCTCATATAGACTTTAAACATGCTAGACTTGAATCGTTAGTAAATAAAGACTTGTGCTAATCTCAAGTAGATTTTAAATATGCCGAGTTGGATTTTATATGGCTAAGTATTTGCAAATTTCTTTTGTGAAGAACAAGAAATGATAGTGTTATTATAAGTATGATGCCTAAACGTTAGATTATAGGTTTTTCTTTCAAGCTCATATGTATTAATTGTGGCTTTTTCTCCCATTAGCTTATTTCACTTATATATAATTGTTTCATAAATAGAGTTGTATGTTTTTTTGTTAAATTAATTAGTTAATATGAAGTGTTTCTTACGCTCTTGTGATTAGGATGAGTACACATTGGCAATACTTAATTGGCTTAAAAATACAAAAATAATAAATAAGTATTCTGCAGATTATTCATCGTTTGTCGGAGGCGTGGCCGATGTTGGAGTTTTCATAAAGGTAGAGTCCGGTGTCTAATAAGTAGAATAAACCTCTTGTACGACTCGCTATCGATGTGGCTTCGAGTAAAGCACCGGTTTTTACTTATATATTCCGAAGTCGAAAATATGTTTGCTACATCGTTGTCCGGAGGCGTGGGCGATGTTTTGTAGCATACTATAGGACTGAGGTTTGATAATATTGCTTAATTTTTGTCTTACTTTGTTCTTAAAGAGCCTAAGGGTATACTGGTTTTTTTTTTTTATTGCAATTATTGAGTGGTCCATTCATGTCTTAAAGAGCTTAGGATATAGACATGGACGGATGCTTGCTTAAGTAGACTAATAAAGCCAAATTTTGGTCGCCTCGATGTGGACCTTTAATCTTGATTGCTTTGATCTGCGTAAGGGCATAGGAGCTATATATTACGTTCTTAACCATTACAATTTATTTCTGGAATTAATAAGTATCGAAACAAAGTCTTAAAGAAGCCTTCGGGTATATGACTTAAGTAATCTGTGATACAAAAGGTACGGATTGCGGGAGGAGAAGTAATTTCACAATTAGTATTTATGAGTAGTGTTTGTGTCATCGACTTGTAAATTAGCAATGATTTGTTTTTAAGCTTTCGCATGGGGCAAGTGTAAATCGGGGGTTGATGAATGTTATCTTTTAGACCCGCTTAACTGTGTTTTTGTCTATGATCCTCAAAATTATACAATGTGGTAATGAAAAACATTACATAATGTCAACACAAATAAGTTGTAGTAAGGAAGATAATTATCAAGAAAAATCAGAAAAAGAGAAAAATATTTGAAAATGGGAAGTCGGGTGTTTTATAACTTGTGATCCTCTTATCTCTCTCATAACAAAACTCTTGCTACTTTTTCAAAGGGTATAGTTTGGGGAATTTTCGAGGTATATCTGGTTTATAAAGCATGTGATATTGCGTTGAGGACACACAATCTCGTTAGTTTGGAGGAATTTGATAAAGTGTAAATACACATATCCATTTATACTTAAAATAACCCAATTAAACCCAAAACAGACCAAAAATGGCAAAAATATGCTTGTATTTGTGTTTTGTGTATGCAGGTATGGATAAGTCAAAATCACAAGAAAACAGTCAAGAACGAGCAAGCACGGACACGAGAATCAGAAGAGTATAAAGCCGAAGCCAAGAATGTCAAGCGCAGTCAAAGCCCAATCAACTAGCCCACTTTCCACTAATAACTTACCATAAGGGCCAGTTTTGCATAATCCGAAAGTCCTTTTATAATCAAGGAAGAAGAAAAAGAACACAAGAGCACAAATGTGTAAACCCTTCCAAAGTTTCAACAATTTTAATGTCAAGAAGGGGCGGGATACAATTTACTATTCATCGTCTTCTTCATTTCACCCCATGGTAAAACAAGGGGCAAATCAAAATTAGAGGGTGCTTAAGTCAATTCAAGAGGTCTACATCACAAACCCAGGGAAATCAGTCTTTATCAAAGGATTCATTAAAGAAGAGCCACGTCAACAATTAAAGAAGCACAAGTTTATGTGGGTTTTGTGCTAAATTCACTCACAAAACTAACACAAACGTCACATCAAAGAATGCCAGCCTGGCAATCCTCAGGTGTCCACAAATTGATCCAACGTCCCACAACATAGATCAAATGATTGAAGAAATGAATGGCAGAGATTGAAGGTTTGGAGAGCAAGGCAAGAGGTCCTAGAAGCTTCAGCTTGGCACTATAAATAGGCCTCATTCTCACACACAAAGGGAGTCTTTTCTTTTTCTAGTTTTTAGTAGTCGAATTTTAGTTTTTATTAATTTTTAGCTTAAATTCGTAATTTTCTTAAATGTAATTTCCTTTTTCAAGTATTGTAATCAGCTTCTTTAATTAATGAAATTCAGTTTTTAGTGTTTTAAATCTCATTTTCTAAGCTCTCATTTAAAGTCATAAGCTCTCTTAATAAGCCATATTGTCTCATTAAGCTATTAAGCTCATATTAAGCTCTTTCAGTCTATAAGCTGAAATAGAGCTATTTGAATTCAGAATTTAATTTAATCTACCTTTTAATTAGTTTTTTAAACTTACATGGTTTTATTGGTATTTTAGACTTTTGGACGCGGGGATCTTACTTGGAAGAGATCCAAGGACTTATACAGTAGCTTATTATAAGTAGGAGCTTGTCAGCTGCCCATTATTAGTTCCTCTTGTTTAGCTAGAGGAGTTTTGTAAGTTTTCTTTCATTTTACTTTAATCTAGTTTATAAATATGATATTATTGATTGCTATGTTTAGTATTTTTATTTGCTTATTCTCTTTGCTTGATTGTGTTTTAACTATCTCTTCTAGTGCTATTTAGTTATGTATTTTCATCTGTTTTTGCTTAAATAGTTATAGATCATTAAATACTAATTTCTGTTATAATAACTTCATAAATCCAAAAATATTAGTTTAATATAGTTTAGATCTTAGATTAAAGCTTAGTCAGTTGTTTTAATCATTGATTGTTAAGTTTGTTTTAGCTGTTTTTATCTGTTTTTAGTATTTGGTTCATTGAATTCTCTTAAAAAGCTTTTCTCAAATCTGTCTAATTGATTAGTAGTGTTTGGATTAGTGCACTCTTGATCTTACACTAGCAGTACTAACCTCAGTTAGTACTGCTGAGCCTTTTACACTACCAGTACTAACCTAAGTTAGTACTGTTAGCTTAGATTTAAGCTTTTAAAATTCAGTAGGACTAAGATTAGTTTTAGCTTATTAAGAATTTAGTTTTAGTTTTTATTATTTAGCTTATTTCATTGCTTATTTTGTCTCCTAAAACCAAATTTGCATCAGCATATACTTTCAAGTGAAAGTACTGCTGAACTTTTTACACTAGCAGTACTAAACCTCAGGTTAGTAATGCCTGTGTTCTATAGCTTAATATAGATAAAGTAATTTTAGATTTAGCTTATTAATTTCTGTATGGGATTTAAGTTTTCATATAGCTTAATTCAGTTTAAGTCTTAATTTGCAATTTCTAGCTTATTTACTTAGTTTAATTTAGCTGTCAAAAGTCATAAAAACCTGAAAATTCCAAAAACAGTAGGAACTTAAGTAAAGTCTAAATTTGTTAATTCAGCTTTTAAGTCTAGATTTTATAGCTTATTTAGATGGATAATAAGTATATTAATAAGTTCTTTAAGTTTCAGAGTCTAGTTTAGCTTATTAAGTTTTCTAGCTTATTTGGATTTTGTGTTACTTTGCTTATTTCCTGAGTTTGCTTATTTCATGATCAATTTTAGTGCATAAAGTATGTAAGCTTTAGTTTTCTTGTTCATTTATTAGATTAATACAATCATAGTCTTTAGAATTCTTTCCTTTTTCCATTTTGATCTAGTTTTGAGTTTTCTATAGCTTATTTTCTAAAACCAAGGGATAAGCCCTCCTTTCTGTAACAGTTTAGAAATAAGCTCTTATTGAGCTTATTTGAGATTTTCAGCCCTAGTAGCCTTTATTAATTTTGTTCCCACTAGCTTCCTTTACAACTTTGCTCTTTTAAGATTTTGATGATAAGCACTTTTCATTTTTAGGCCTTATTGGACTTAGTTTGCGATCGGGATAGATTCTCAGGGTAGAAAGTGTAACTTTTCAATTTAGTTGTTTTCGAAGTTAGTCCTCCGTTAGTTAGTAGCTTTGCTCCCGCCCGTTAAACTTTTCTTTTTGCATATTAGCCCTTAGGTTATATTTTAATTTAGTTTTAAATAGTAATTAGGTTTAATTTTTAATTAGTTTAATTAAACTTTTATAAAAAGATTAAAATTAGGGCTTTTATTTTTAATAATTTTCTACACTTTTTCTTAATTTAGTAAAATTTTAGTTTACATTTTTAGGGTTAAATTTTAGTCTAATTGCTTTCTAGTTGCGTTTCCGTATTTGTTTAATTGTTTATTTTATATCTTTCCAAAACCAAATATCTTTGCTTCATTCAAATCAGGATCCGAACTTAAAACGTGGTCTTAATTTCACTAGTCATTGGGGAAACGACCCGGGTGATCATATTTGCCCGGTTTAACATACGTATTCTATATATATCTTTGTGAGTGGAATTGTCCAAGGGTTACTTGGGTATTTCCTTAATTTCTTCATAAGTATATTATTTTATATGTATGTAAAACTACGAACCACCTTATATATTTAATAATGCAAATGATGAATGGAAAAGACCCAAGGGAATGTTGGTAGTGGGAGGTGGTGATGAATACGTGTGTGTGTGTTAAGGGAGAGGTCTCAGGTTCGAACCTGGACCTATCCTTTTTAATTTTCTTTTTTATTTTTGAAAACTTTTTGCTAAAACTTAAAAAGCACAAGAAATTAAGCAACTTTTGTGAAAGAACTTTTTATAAAACTTATTAATAAGCCAGGAAAAAGCAAAAAAAATGACAGTTTAACTAATTTGGACTTGAAGACACTTAGCAAACTGTTTTATTAATTGGACACAATAAGCAAGTAAGAAAAGCAAATAAGCTAAATAGACTTAAAGCCAAACCTAATAAGCACTAATGACTAAGATTTATCAAACAAAATAAGCTAATAAGCACAAAAAAAACAAATAAGACAGATTACTCTAAAGGGCTATAAAAGGACTTTTGACAAAGTTGCTAAGAATTAAGTCACTTAAGCTCTCCTAATAAGCTAATCAAACCCAAACATATTAATAATGAACACTAATCAACACATAAAAGCAAAAATTTAGCAAATTGAAAGAGAAATAGGCTAGAAAAAGACTATTGAAAACTGACAAATAAAGTCAGTATATGCTGACTCTTGTTTTTCTATAGGAAACACAAGCTAACTTAAGCCCTAAGAAAAGCTATCTAAAAGATGATATAAAAACTTAAAAAGGCAAAACAGATTTAGCTTGATGTATAAGCTATTGGTATTCTTGAACTCGGACCTTAAAATAAGCTTAATCTAATCAAACTTAGCTATTAAAAATGGGATTTAAACTTTGAAATTGACTTGAAGTTTGACAGATTTTCGACTAAGACATAATACAAATGTTCACTTATACTTCTGCTTAAATAGACTCGAAATTAGCATGAATTGACAAAAACTAGCCCACTATTCAAATATCAACAAGAGCACCTTAGGATTCAAAGTAAACATATAGAGAATACCTTTTAAAACTGAATTTTAAAACATAAAGCTTATCAAACACGATTTATGGACTTATTTAGAGCTTATAGAAATCTATATTAATGACCCAGAGTAAGTTAATTCAGCATTATCTTGGATAATGCTTGGTGTCTTATTACACCACTTTAGAAGCTTCAAATTCAATTTTTAAGCTTAACAGAGAACTGTTTTACCCTTGGCTTTTTGAAAATGATTAATAACTAATGTAATTAAGCATTAATAAGCACTTTCCAATCACTGATAAGCTTTAGTTATTAAGCAAATAGAATAAGCAGTTTTAAGCACATATAAGACAATTTTTATGAAAACTTTGGAATTCTTGAAAACAGATTATAACAAGAATAAAACTAAATCAAATAAACAACCTAAGGACTAAATAAGTAGTGAATAAGCACTCTAATAAGCAAAAATAAGCAAAACTTAAAATAAGCTAAAAATGAAAAATTTTGAATCACACCTTTGTCCTTGTTTAAACAAAGACTGTGTAGAGCAATTCTACAAGCTAATAAGCACCCAATAAGCCCTTCCCTTTTTGTCTTATCATCTAAAAAGCTTACAATTCATGGAACAATATTGAAAATCAGAACTTGGCTTTTTATTAAATAAACTTGAGTTACAATGCTTGAAAAGGTAAAATGCTTAAGTGAAAAGCTTAGAAACAGGGAATTGAATACAATAGAAAACTAGAAAAGAAATAAAACTAAAAAAATGATAGATCCCTTCATTCATGAAATCCTCCCCTATTTATAGGGGAGTCTTGTGCTTATCGTGAGGAAAGTTGTCCATCATCTTTAAAACATACTAAAATTGCTTATGGAAAGCAATATCTAGCAATCTATCCATTAAATACTGTCTTGAATGCTTTTTTTTAACTTTCCCCAATTCCTTGTCGTGTTTTCTTTATCCAATAGCAAGCCTTGCATATGCCCACGTGGCACTGGCGTGAGTCAGAGAGCGTATGAGAGTGGGATTGCGTTCGCATCAATGGAAAAGGGATTTTGCTGGGTTTTGGGCTTTCCCGCCCTTATCGGGATTAATTTATTATTATTCAAAAATTGGGATAAAGGGTAACGGTGTTAAGGTGTAGGACTAACGGTGTAATTTATTGAGGACTAACCGTGTTAGTCCCTAAGGACTAACGGTGTAAAATCCAGGGACCTCTGGTGTAATTGATTGTAACGGGGTTATGGTTAAGGCTGTTAGGGTGTTGGACTTGGGCTTATGTTGGGCCGGTTTGGTGTATTTTAGGTTTTGGGCTTTTTTTGGCTTTTGATATAAAAGGCTTAGTATAGATGGCATAATGGACTGACTTGGCCCATTAACTTGGGTTTGGTTGGCCCACTAAGATGCATATGCTTTCGGCTTCGGTTTTCCACGCTCTTTCCAATCCCGTGCTCGGTTTTGTCCAGTTTTTGCCTTGTTTTTGTCTTTTTGTTGATATCCGTTACCTGTACAGTAAATGAAACAAAACAAGCATATATTTGGCATTTTAAGTCCGTTTTTGGCATTTAAGCTCGTTTTATTAAGAAAAAGGTATGTGTATTTAAGTCTTACAAATATCTCATACTAAAATTATAGCTGTGGTCCTCACTGCAATGAAATAAATCCATGTTTAGAAAACCAAAAATTTCAACCCCCTTAAATTAAATACCTGAAAAAAGTAGCAAGTGTAAAATTAAAAAAGGACTAAAAAAATTATAGTTGTTTTTTAAATACTCACCATTTACCATTCTCTTTTGCACACATATTTTTCTTATTTTTCATTATGTACAACATGCTGGACTTCCATTATCGATCATAACTTTTAGGATCACTGAATAAGAAACACCTCAATCCTAAGGTGCTCCTGAGAAGGATAATTCATCGTTCTTTGATTTTTCACTTTTTCCCAACTAAGCTGAAAAATGAATCATTGTTAATTACAGTTGAGATGATAACGCTATCATTTTTGCAATTTTGTGTAAAATTCTCACTCCGACAGATATTATTAAATTTAGGTGTGTGTGCTCAGTTTGTATTTTGAACCAACTCTAACCACGTTTTTACATCGTATAACATTTTCACGTTTCACATTCCACTTTTAGGTTATATGAATTCAAAGGTGAGAATATCCCATGTCTAGCAACATTTCTTCCGACATCCCAACTCGTCGGATAAGTGACCGGGCTTTTGTCACCCCACAAAGATTATTTGTCGTGACTCTCCGTCTTTTAAACCCTAAACTTAAAATTTTTCCGTAAACTTAGTAAGTTTATAACTAAAAGCAAGCTTAATTCCTCCAGAATAAGACATTGTTGGTAAGTTAATTCCTTAAGAGTAGACTTTCTTCTTCGGAAACATCCTCCCCCCCCCCCCATGACTCATCGGTCAAGGTTGCCCAGGCTTTTGAAACCCCCAGAGAATACTGATCAGAATTAACAAAACGTCCGTGTTTCCAAAAATTGTAGGGTATTTAAATGGTTTTAAGTTCAAAAGAATGTTTAAATTTTAGAAAAAGTAATTTTCCCTTTATTTATTAAGCAAAATATACTAGCAACATTATTATATTTTTCATATCCTTTTCATTTTATCATCATTTTTTTTTTCATTTTTCAAATTTTGTTTTTTTTGCAACATTTATATTTACACCGTATACAGAGAAAATTTCTTTTTAGAAAATAAAAACATATTTTGATCAAAAACTCTAATTTATCAATTCACCGACAAAGCTTTTTACTCTAAAAATGTTGATCTTAACGGGACTTTTAAGAGTGTTGAAATTAGTGTCTTTCAAAAGAGCACTGTATTACTTAGTCATTTAGAAACTACTGGAAGAAAAAAAGCCACAAGTACACTTTGAGCTTTAAAGATTTTCCAACTAATCCTTGTTAGCATTCCAACTTAATATTTTACTCTATTCAATTTTTGTTCTTCGGACAAATTTAAAATCTTTAATTAAAAAGATCCGCGATAATGCTTAGCCAAATAAATTAAGCTTGCCATATTTAAAGCCATTTATGGAAACTTGCGTCAAATCTTGCCCTTTTGGAGCTAGAATTCGCATTTTAAAGCTTCTAGATAATAGAACTAGCAAAAGCTTATAATTTATAAAGCGTTAAGGGAGTAAGCTAGAGTCCCAACATGCTCGGTCAAGTCAAAAATTATTCTTATTCTCACCAGCGGAAAGGCAACATTTGTGATAGACACTTATTTTATTTTTGCAGATTTTTTAAATTTTGGCCTAAAATCACATTTTTTGTATTTTCTTGGTAAAACGGGGTTACGTGAAAGACATAGACAAATGCAAGTGGGATCAAATCGATAGATTCCCCCTCATACTAGAATGATACATTATCCTCAATGTGTGGGGGTTGCCAACCCCCTCATACTAATTTCAATGTATATTCCTAATATAAAAGGGAATCTCACGTAAATCTAAAGTCGTTTATTAATTATGCCAAAGATTAAACGTTAGTCAATAAGATCAAGGATATAGGATTCCCAAAATAAGCATGCAAAGGGATGAAGGCCGAATGAGAGTTGGACAAAACCACGAGCACGAGAGTCTTCATAATTTGGGGAATCCTGCCAATTATCACAGACAAAAACACGAGATTGGAAGAGGCGAGCCTCCTCACGTTACACTTATTAGAAAATAGACAAAAAACAGAAACACATGTTGCCTCCCGAGAAGCGCTTATTTTTGTTAACCGATTCTTAAGCCTGACTCGATCCTCCATACTTGAGCTGGTCAAGGAGGATAAAAATGGAGATAAAGAACATCCAAGACTGGCATGTCCCCTCCATAGATCATCATCGGGCTTTCATTAAGGAAATTACGAATGATCTTGAAAGCTTTAAAGCCCCGATGAGATAAGAGATGAGGAGATTTCTCCTCTTTTGAAACAAGAATTCCAGGATTAAAAACTTTGTCCTCAATTTCGGATGAAAATGGAAGCAAAGTTTCAAGCACTGGAGAAAGAGGATCACTAATGAATGAGATAGAAAATTTATTTAGTGATAGAAATCTCTTGGATTGGACTTCAATAGATATTCCCAGATCGAAAGTCTTGTTTCTATTTCCGGAAGGAAAAGATACAACAATATCAAATCCGCTAAAATCAGTAGAAAGAGTGAAGTCCAGATCCTGACAAATGGTGGGATGGGTGGGTAAAACATTAGGCATATGAACTCTAGGTTCTCCAAAAATATCTTCCACAACAACTCTAGTCAACTCGCCCAGATCGGGATCATATTCAAGAAAAAGATTATCCTCTTCAGAATCATAGCCGTCACTATCAATACCTGGTGGTATTGAGTCATCCGTAACAAGAAATATATCAATCTCCTCCATAAGAGAGTCACTATCCTTCACGGGGATAGAAGATGAGGAGAAAGATTCAATCATGGCATCAGAAATTTCAGAATAAGTTCTTCCGGCGAGGGTCGAGGGAGATGAGTTTCATATAATAACTTCTTAATAAGACGAATATCTTTCTTCGGATCAAAGCTGGTTTCAGTAATTCTCGATGGAATTGGATTGATAAGAGCGAGCTTGCCGGCGAACTCCTCGAGAAGGAAATCAATCTTAGTGGAAGTTATCATGGTATCTTTATTACGAAATGATTCTATAAGACCAGACTCTGCATTAAAGTGATGCGGATCTATCTTAGTAGAAATGATTTCTTCATCAAAAAGAGGGTTCGAATAAATTTTGAAAATTTTTCCTTCGGAACGTTGCCTCAAGAAAGTGTCTTGTCTTCACATAGAGGTATAATCATCTTAGAAATCGAAGAGCGTGGTTATATGAAAACCTCAAAATCATTGTTTAAATCGGGAGAATTTACAAAAAGGAAAATCACACTTGCTCACGTAATCGGATAAATCCTCGGACTCACTTGGGGTTTGGTCAAGGTCCTTAATACTAGACTTTATTACTTCGTCCGATTCCATTTCCGGAATGGTGTCAAGATGCTCATCCTCCGTTATGAGAGAGTCCGTAATTGGCGAGTCAGATGCGATTGCTATAGGGGAATTCTTATAATAGTCTCTCATTTGAATAGAACACTCCTCGTCGTCATCATAGCAAATGGGAGGCTTCCAATATTGAGGACTAACTTGAGCCGCCTGCTCTTCTGCACTACGCTTTTCTTCTTTTCTCTGCTCTGCTTGCTTTTGCCGATGAATTTCAAACATTTTTAGCATCATTGTTTGCACACCCTTATAGTGCTCCTCGATTATTTCTGTGATACGTTTTTCTTCCGAAGGTTGATGAACGACGAGATATTTTGGGGGTTGATATTGGTCAAGACTCGAAGAATTATAGCAAGGAAAATCTTGATTCATCGGTTGACACTCAAAAGTCGCATGAGGACCCCCGCAATTATCACAACAAAGAATTGTTGTTGAAAATTAGGTAAAGTTTGTGGAAAATTATTGTCAAAGTCTTGATTGTAACACGGGTTTGGATTAGAGATAATCGGAACTTGTGTTGGGCAATCGTAAGCAGCGTTCCCACATGACTCAGAAGAGTAAGTTTGGGGTTGTGGAAGTGATTTGAAAAAATCATTGAAAGAAATCGGTTTCGAATCATTATCGAATGATTTTTCAGCTTCACCACAGCATATAGCACAAAGTTCATCCATATAATTCCATTTACACCGCACACAAGTACATTGTCGACAATATAGACCTTGTTGGGAACGTTTTTTATTATGACGTCTTCTTGGAGTTGTTGACGGTTCGACAACTGGACCTGACGAACGAGTGCGCATGCACTAAAAACAAATCTTTTATTAAAAATTAAACACATAAATTCTTTTTGGCAACCGGAAGTCAATTTGCCCACGATAGCTCTTTAGAAAAACTTGCAAAGAAGTGGAGGAATTGATAAGCGCGAAGCGTTTTAAAAACCTTTTCCTTTAGGGTGAAGTTCTTAGGATCAAACTCACCTTATACCCCTCTTATAGCTTGTAGTTTCAAAGGTGAGCCGATTATAACAAATGACAACTCGATTTCTTTTGTTGTTTTTTTTGGATTTTTGATTACTTTATAATATTTTTTTATATTTTTTTATACGAAAATATTCACAAAAACAAGAATAACTTCCGAGGAAGGATCTTCAAAAAACAATCTTCAAACGATAACTTCAAATTCGTAACACAACCTCCCCGGCAACGGCGCCAAAAATTGATCGAGTCAATAGTGTATATATATATATTATAGGTAAATTAGTAAATCACTTTTAATCCAAAGCAATAAACCAATTCACAGATAAAATATAATTCTGGAAGTATCGATTTCGAAAGTAACCCTTTCTAGTCGTTTCCCATGTCGTTAATGTTCCGACGAGGCGTGAATTAAACTTTTTGTTGAAGTTTGCGATCGGGATTTTGAATAGTTTAAGATTTTTGATTTGGTTTCTATTTCTACAATTATAATGCAAAAACAAACAAAGGCAAAAAACAATTAGAGCAATCACGAATTAAGCACGAAAAAACGTTAACGGGAATATAAAAACGCAACTAAAAACCTAAATTATCAAATTTTAACCCTAGAAAAGCAAATTTAATTTCTAAAAGTCCTAAATGATTAAAAAAATTTAGAAAAAGGAATTATATTTTTTTTATTTTTATTTTATTTATTATGAATTAAAAAACAGATTTAATCTAAAAAATGCATTAAAAATATTAAACTAATTTATAAAATCCTGAAAAAATTAGGGAAAATACTTTTAAGTAATCTAAACTTAAGAAAAATAAAACTGGTGAAGAAGCTTTTTGGAATAAGCTGCAAATAAGCTTCTATAAGCTGATAAGCAAAACTCGACTTAAGGCATAAAACAATTAAGGATGCAAGCAATAACAGAAAAGTCCCAAGGGCATGTTGGTAGAGGAGAGTGGTGCTAAAACGTTAGGCTGTTAAAGTTGAGGTCCTGGGTTCGAGCCTGGGGCTTCCCTATACGGCCTAATATTTTTTTATTTGCTAAACTTCTTTAACAGCTTATCTAAAAAGCTTAAATAAGCACTTTTTGTGAAGAAACTTTTTCTGAGATTAAGAAATAAGCTAGAAATAAGCTTAATCAAGTCACAGTTTTGACTTAAGGCGTAAAAAGCTTTAAGTCTAAACTGATTAAGTGAATAAGCTATTTAAAGCTTAATGCTAAAACCAAATAAGCTTCTAAGGGCCTAATTAAACTTAATAAGCAAATCTAAATCAAAATAAGCAATCCTAATAAGCTGAATTTTAATAAGCACTTTTATAGTTTTGATGAAAAATGCAAAGAAAGTGACTGAAGGACAGTTTTTAAGCTCAATAATAAGCTATTAAACTAATAAGCTAGACTTAAGAAACTCAAAACAGATTAAAGCTAGGTTTAATTTGTGATCAAAAAGAGACTTTTAAAACTGTTCTAATAGAATTTATGACAGAAATATCCTAAACTCTTTTTTGTTCAATGGAACAGTTTAAGGCCTTCAAAAACAGATTTAAAACATGCATTAGACTGCATTTGACTTGTGAAAACACAACTTTCAAACCTCTTAGATCCAAAACCAATTTATGACAGATTAGAACTTTGAAATCTTCACAGAATTTAAGAATGATTGAGAAAACTTGAGATTTACTAAAAACTTATATCAAACTTTAAATAAACTTGTTCAGAAAATAATTTAGAACCAATCCAAAATGGATTTTGAAAACCACAAAAGCCTTAGCAGTATTAACCTATGGTTAATACTGTTAAGCCAAACACCCCTTTAAACTCTAAAAAACTTATTTTAAAGCTAAAACAGATTTTGAGAATCATTAAAAATGAAAAACAGATTAAGCACAATGTATATTAAGGACATTTAAGCAATTAAAACTCAGAAATAAGCACTTAACAATAAGCAAACTCAAATAGCTATTTTTGGCTTTTTTGGACAGATTTTATGAAAACTAAATAATACTTAGAACCAGATTATGAAAAGCATTCTAAAAGAAGTAATAAGCAATATTAAGACCAATTAAGCACAAATAAATCATAAGCTTTTTGAATGAAAAATGGAACACGCCTTAGTCCTTTGCTTAAACAAGGATGTAAATGCTCTAAGGAGCTTTGATCAGCAAGCTCTAGCTTATTTTCATAAGCTAGTAAACACCAATGAGCCCATCCCTTTTTGTCTTATCATCCAAAAGCTTAAAAATTATTGAACAGTAATGAAAAGATGTAATGAAACTTCACTTTTTATTGAATAACTTGGAGAGTACAATGCTTGGAAAGTAAAAATGCTTAAGTAATAAGCTTAAAACAGAGTATTTAACATAAATGCAGTAAAATAAAATGCTGGAAAAGAAAGTCCCCTCTTCGAGTGAAATCTTCCCCTATTTATAGGGGAATGTCGTGCTTCTTGTGAGGTGAATACTGCCATAGCCTTGAATTCTTCCAATCATACCATAATCGCTTATGGAAGGCCATGATTGTTGCCAATCAACATTAAACCCACACATTTATTGCATTGACTTTGTCCCTTAATTCCTGGACGCGTCATCTCGCCCAATGAGAGGGCTCTAAACTGCCAGCGTGGCATAGGAGTGTGTCAGGTATGGTGTGAGAGTGTGTTGAAAGCATCGCAGGGGTGGATTTGGCTAGGTTTTGGGCCTTCCCGCCTTTTTCGGAATATTTAATTATATTTCAAATTTGGAAGATGCAGGGTAACGACCGTTAGTGTTAGGACTAGCAGTGCAAGCGTTCAAGGACTAACGGTGCATTTGTTTGAGGACTAACGATGCCATGGTTTGGGTAAACGGGCGTTAAGTCTTGGACTTGGGCTTGTTTTGGGCATGTTTTGTTTATTTTGGATTTTGTGGACTTTTGTTAGGCTTTGGTTTTTCACGCTTTTTCCAATCCCGTGCTCGGTTTTGTCCGGGTTTTGCCTTGTTTTTGTCTTTTTTGTGAATATCCGTTACCTGCACAGTAAATAACACAAAACAAGCATATATTTGGCATTTTATATCCGTTTTTGGTTAATTAAGCTCGTTTTATTGAAATAAAGGTATGTGTATTTAAGCACATACCAAATCCTCTGCTGAATTTTGTTGGGTGGGAAAAGGGGGAAAGGAAGCATTGGGAACTGAAAAGAGTGACATAGGAAACTCATAAGTGGAGTTGAGTATAATGGAATCATCTGATGAAAAGACGAAGAAGCTTCTTGGTCCGACTGAGAAAGAAAATGAGGTGTTGCCTCTGATTAAAGACGATGTGGTAAAGGATCTCACTCAAGTGGATATCGCTGCTGATTTTAACGAGCCAATATCGTATCAAAAGAAGTGTTTGGGGGACCTGGAGTATTCTTATTCTCTAGACACGGCTTATCAGTATAGAAAAAAAGAGATGGTCTCCATAGAGCTTTAATGTTGCTATTGATTTTGCTCCCTATCGCCCAATTACTTGGTCACCAGTACGGGATTATAACAGATCTGGAGTCACTTGAAGGGTTACATGTTTTCCTTAGTGCTTGAGGACAAGCACATCCTCAATGGGGGAAGTAATGTTATGACCAGAGAATAATTTTATTAGGATGTTTATCTTTTGTTTGAATTATTTTATTTAGGATAAAGTAGAAGTGTTTTAGGTTTATCAAGTTGCTATTAGCTAGGGGTTTGTTAGGTTTTCATTGCTTTAAATGTAACCTGTTTTTTATTTAATAAAAAATCAAAAAATTAAAGTCAAAGGAGTTAATCTCAGAGATCGTTGGGATCTCTCTATCGAGCCTTAATTCCATAACTTGATCACAGACGAGGGACCATAACACATATATACAAACGTATATAACGTACACAAAAACATATATAAAACCTATATAAAAATGTATATAAAAGGGTATAACAACGTATATGTTTTTATAAAAACGTACCTAAAGTCGAAAAACTTTTATTATAAATGACCGTTGTTATAAAGGATAGACGTTGCAACGGTCGTTAGCCAAAAGGGATAACGTGTAGATATAAACGGAATCAACTTAACAATAGTTAAGAAAGGGACCACTGGTGTTATTCTTTGTAAAATTAGGGACAAGCCATGCAGCTTTTTTCTTTTAGGGACGATAGTTGCAATTTTAGACAAACCACAGGAACCATCCATGTAATTTAATTAGTTTTTCAGTTATCTATTTTTTTAAACAATCTCTATCTCTACTACTTTATAAAGCATTTAGCCCATTCTAATTTTAGAAGTCTTAAAATTTTTAAGTAAAAAACATTTCTTGTTATGGAAGAATTTCAAAACTTAATCAATACTTGTAACCTCAAAAGTTGTAACCGTCGTATTAATGATCAAATAAGTGATTTAATGGAAAATAAATGAGTAACCACTATATCAATATTTGTAACATATAAAACTTAAAAGCTATTAGTATACATTAAAATGTCAGTTATGAAATCTTAATATAAAAAGAACTCATTGTTTATGAAAGAATCAAAAAGCTACAACACAAACTAATCATACTTCACACACAATAGATTAAACCATCCAAAGGTTCTTCAAATCCTTGAACCTTGCCTAGCCCCTCACCGAAAGATTTAATTATATGGTAACTTGTCGCCGCAACGCGAGGGTACCGGTCTATTTAAACTTATGTTTCAAAGATGTTACTTATATGTTCCTTTCTTTTGTTTGGATTTTATGTTTATTTGGATATGAAATACTTTGCATTGTTATTGTGTAAAATTATTTTAATTTGAATTAACATTCATTTGTACAATTGTTGTTAGAAAAACGTTTAACCGAATAACATTTGCTCGTCACAAAATATAGTCACAGGGTACCCGCCGCCGTTGCAGCGGCGGCGGCGGGTACCCGTGTGATTATATTTTAGAAGTCTTAAAAATTTTAAGGGACCAAAACATTTATTGTTTGAGAAAGATATAAAGCCATTAGTCAATGTTCACCATACACTTTTTTAAATTCACACCAGATTTGGTGTATACGTTTTTTAACTAGCATGTGTTAATAATATCTCATTTAAAAGAGTTTGTAACTCCTGGTCAAAAAGAGTTATGAGTATTAATCGGCCAATTAATCTCATAACATCCTCTATGAATGCATAGTGATTACATGACCAAAAATACATAGTGGTTACATATAATGAACAATATTTGCTCGTCACAATATATATTTAGTTACAGGGTACCCGTCGCCGCATTGCGCGGGTACCCGTCTAGTAGAGAAAAGAACATCCACTACAATAACAAATTTTACCCATCATATCTAACCAAACTGGAAATTTGCAAATTAGCATAAGAAACTTTCTTAGATCAGATCATTTCTTTTGATATGAAAGATAAATTTCGTTGATTCGTCGTATACAATGTTTTTTTCTCATTTCTGAACAAATAGAAAATAATAATACTACAATTAGAAGCCATACTACAACTAGAAGCCATACTACAACTAGAAGCCAAACTCTACGCCCAAGCTGCAAGAGAAGCCATTAAACCAGCTCCGAGAAAAAGTGCAATATAAGACACTACTTGGAGCCTTGTATTGCACCTCATCCTCTTACTCAAGAAATCAGCAGCAATCAAGTCTACCAAAGCCATATATATCAATATGCCAGCAGATATCGAGTCCAGTATTCCTTCAACAGCTAAAGCATGGGGGCTCTCAGGGTCATAAGACTTTGATATACCTGTTCCTATACCGACACCTATAGGAGCAGTTACCGCAAAAAAGCATGCCATTACCATTGAGTGAACACTGCCAAATTTGGCTTGTGAGATGCAGCCGCCGAGTGCAAATCCTTCAAAGAACTGATGAAAGGACAAGGCTCCTAACAAAGGTCTGATGGTACACGGGCTTTGCGAAACTCCTAGTGAAAGCCCGATTATTATTGAATGTGATATGATCCCAAGTTCCAACACCTGTAGAAATGATGTTACATGTTTGAATCAGCAACTTATTCAAAGCATGAAAATATTGACAATGATAACAAGTGATATTAAAATTATGAAAATCACATAATCTGCCCATGTGCTCATGTGTCTATAGTTTTTAGTTAAGCTCCTAACCAGATTACATATATTTATGTCTGGCAAATCTAGTTATCTTAGAAATAACAAATTAAATGACTGAAGAATAAATCACTCTGAAGTAAAGAAGTATTATTAAACGGGAGCAGATATCATTCAAATTGGCTATAAAAAGGCGTATATCTTTTCCTTGCAATAGTATGCAGCGGATTATCCAATTCAGATTTATTTAGATCTTAATGAATAATCAAAAAAACCAAAGGGAACATCTTTGTACACAAACATTATAAACATAGACACTATTGCACCTTCACATTGCCAAATCAGTTCCAAAACACAAATCTAAAAACACATAAAATCAGTTTCAAGTTAAAGTTTACCTGTGAAACAACGACGTGTCGTATGCCACTTTCATCATCGTCATCGAACCCATGGGAATGAGAATGCATATGTGAGTTCTCGTCCAAATGCTCACTAACTTGCCCATGACAACCCTCCTGCCCACTTGCATGGTTATGTCTATGTTGTGCAGCATGAGCATGCATCCCCACAATATGAATCCCGCTTCCCTCCTCTTCCCCAAACAGCTTTCCACTGCTATCATTTCCTGTCACCTGGACTATCCCTTCCTCAGAAGGCAAGTCAACAGAGTCAACTTTAACAGCTTGGACCTGCTTCTCATGTTTCCTTTCATAATACTGAGTACTAAGAAAATCCGCCAACAATGTCCCCAAAGCCGCCATCATTGCAATAAAACCAGAAAATGGAAATTTTGACCACGGTGTTTTAGGAAGACATGGATTTGATAGTGCTGAAGTGGCATCCGGTAACATGTGGACAAATCCTGTGGCTAGGATGACACCCGCTGCAAAGGCTTTGGCGGCAAAAAAGAGATTGGTGTCTGTTCTAAGGAACCGTCGTTTCTTGCCAATTAATGGGATAGCAACTCCAGCAATTCCGGCTATAAGGATAGAGGCAATAGCTATGAACTTCAGGATAAGAGCAGCCTTTTCATCTCGGCATGATTCTAGTTCTACTGAGTCGCTGCAGCTAACGCTCGACATATTTTCAGAAATATTCCTCAAAAGCGAGCCTATTAAATAACAAGAAATCAACTTAGTATTTTAGCTGAAAGATTTTCCAAAAAGGGTTGGTCAACATTTCACGAATCTAATGCAAGCAGTTGATTTATCCATGTACTTTAACGTATTGCAAGCAAAAACAAAAAAAGATGGTGTAAAATGAATGCTTAAATATAAACAATCTTCTAGAATCAAGAAGATTAGATCAAGAACATTAGATAGACAACCAATAAAATTTATCACATTGATAATCAAATAACTACAATTTTCTTATTACGTCTTTGATTCTGATATAATGGAAAATTCAATCATGCGTAAGAATGTAACGATACAGGTACGTAAAGGATCATATAGAAAAAGATGATTTTGCTCAAAGCAAGTAATGTAGAACATACACTTAGACATCAATACAGAATCTACTTAACTTCAAGTGCGCGAATTATTTTAGTACCCCACGAGCCAAAGTTTTAGAAGTATTATGACAAGAGAAAAAAGTTAAGAAAGTGCATGCTTTATTAAACTTTAAGCCGTGCGAATCGTATTCGGATGTTATAAAAAGTACATATTTCACATCATCGAACTCCTTTTAAAATTAATCACACTTCAAGAGTCTAAACCCCAACAAAATCTCAATAAACAAACAAATGGCACTTAGATTCGTGCACATAGTGTCACTACAAAATATGTCAAATTTAGCTTATAGCCGACCATCGAAAAAAATTAAAAAAATTGCAAATGTCTTTAATCTTGGAAATTTAATTTAATAATGGGATAATTACTTGAAAATGTATCATACTTGTCACTTTTTGTTATTGTGTGTATTGAACTTTTTTTTCTTATTGTATGTACTGAACTTTCAAATTTCGACCTTTGTGTGTATTTTGTCACTATTCTAGCCATGTAAAATGACCATTTTACCATTCGAATTTTGAAAAAAATAAGGGTAAAATGGTCAAAAATACACACAAAGGTCGAAATTTGAAAGTTCGATACACACAATAAGGAAAAAAAAATCATTACACACAATAACAAAAAGTGACAAGTATAATGCATTTTCCTTTAATAATAGCCATCAAATGTGTAATTAAAAAAGGGTGTTTGGGATTGCTTAATAAACCTATTTTATCTGTTTATGGTCAATAATCAAATAAACAATTTGTTTAAGCAATCCCAAACACCACCTAATTATGACAACAAAAGAAAAAAAAAGATATGTAAAAGATTCCCGTAAAATATTACTACCAAACAATGAATCAAATTCACAAAAGGGTATTAAAATTCACCTGAAAAAGTTTCAATCTTTGATTCAAATTCTTCAGAATAAACCAAAGGGATTAGTTCCTGAAATGAAACAACAAAAAACAAGATTCCAAATAAAAAACAGAGCATTTTAAAATAATAAAAAAGTCATCCAGAATTAGAAAGAACCTCAAGAACTGACATGGGATATTTGAAATTCTTTAAGAACAATGATTATGGGTACGTGTGGAATCAGGTTTGTTGAGGTATGGTGATAATGAAGATGATCACAATTTGTAATGAAGACGGCTCTGGAAAGTGTGAGCAAAAGATGTGAAAATGTCGACATAGTTTAGCGACTTGTGGGAGATTCGGTGGTTTGGAATTAAAAGAAAACACAATGTTTGTGAAAGTGTGTCGACACTCATGCTTTTTATATGTGTTTTATATTTGGAGAGTCTTGTATTTTTCTGTTTCTTGAGATTTGGCCCTTTGGTTTTTGAGTTCTTTCGTATCGGTACTTTTACTTTGGTTGTGTTTGATTTGGATATAACTGTGGATGCAATGTTAGAAATGGCGTGAGGCGTGGCGTAACGGCATAGCCAAGCCTCAAGCTTTAGCGTGAGGCGTGGTGACATGACGTTTTTAAGGCATGATTTAAGGTGGCAAAAAATATTTATAGATTTATATCATATTTTATAATTATATGAGTGGTAAATATTATTAAATTCAAACCTCAATTTAAAATATTAGTAAATCTGTAACACCCTCGAAATCTGGGTGGCAGCGGAATGTTGAATATCCGAAGGCGTTACTTCATAGATCAATAGCACAAGATATGAGAACGAGCACTTAAAAGTGTCATTTTTGAAAAAAGGGAAATTTTTACATTGGATTTAACAAAATACTTGTTCATTACATAAGCTCATGGCTTCAAATTGTTCGACAACATAAGTAAAGATTTTGGTTTATAACAAATGTTCCCAAAATGTAATACGCCCCAAATCTTTAGTACTGACTCTCCAAAGAGTGACCCCCAATGTATCTTGGCACTCGGCCTTTATTGACCTGAGTTCTCTCCATGCTTAGAAACTCGATCAACATAAAGTTGGTGAATTCTACGGTTTGTGTCACAATCACAATTAAAGGACCGCACAGATTTTCCTAAGTGTATGAATTAAGCAACGAATGCAAAATCATAAAAAGTAATCTTACGTTTTCCTAAGACTCAGAGAGAGATATGAAGCTCGATGTGAGATGACCCCCATGAATGCCAATATATATTGCAAATAAATGCTCGTGCTCCCCCCTGCGATGTTCTATCCCCTCCCTACAACATCCCAAAATTAGCCTACATGGCTCCTCTCACGTTTGTTGTCCGGCAACCCGGCAACACCCCCAGTGAGCGCTACTCACCCAAACGGGAAATTGTCATATCCCAAATTAGATCTATTAATAAACACTCGCTGCTACAATATTTCTATTGACAGTTTCATGAATAATGGCTCGTGAGGTTATCGTCTACTTAAACAAAACACGTAAATCATTGTATAAAATATACACTTGCGTCCAATTTGTTAAGAAATCTACTTCTCTCGCAAGGTTCTCACCTCCAAAGATGATAAAATTTAAATAATTGTAAATACATGAGGCTTATGAACTCACTTAGTAAATAGTCCTCTGAAAATGATAACATATTTCAAGTAAGTGCGAATGAATCACACCGTCAAATACACTCCTTCGCTCCCCCTCCCCTCCTCACCGGCTAGCTACATTAGTCTACCTGTTTAGGCTTAACGACTACATTGCATAAACTATAATAATTTGCTAGTTTATAATATACACTGTTATCACTTTGTGTGGTGGTACGGCATTGTGCTTTATTGTATTAGTTATTTACTTCTTTGATGGCTCTTGGCGAAAGTAATACGATTATCTTTACGTTCAAAATTTATGTTATAAACGTTATTAATAAATATATGTATAAACGTTATTAATAAATATTCATATTTATTAAGTCGTAGTTTAACTCGTATAATATCCGGTAAATATATAATTCGTCCGGTATGTTAAGTGGTTATTAAAATCACCTTTGTTCATGAAATACCCTTAGGTTTTCTATATAACAAAATCAGTCCCTATGTTTATGAAAATATAACATTTACACTTTAAACCCCTAGGTTTCCATAATTACACCTTTAGTCCTTTAGTTTTACAACAATTTACACTTTTAGTCCTTCCACTTAAGAAAAGTACACTTTTGGTCCTTGTACTTTCAAACAGTCCCTCAAGTTTCAAAATTTACAGAAACAGTCCCTAGACTTTATAAAAACAGTTTTTTTGACAGTTTTAATCCTAAGTTTCCATTTATGACACTTTTAGTCCCTTAACTTACAAAAAATTACATTTTAAGCCTAATTAAGTTCTAACAAGTGGCAACAAGTTTTGTTAAGCTCCAATAAGCCATATAAGCTGTGGCAGCTTATAAATAAGCTCGGATGAGCTTATTTGAGCATATTAGGCTCGTTAGCCCAATAACTCTAACCGGAATTGTTTCAAAAGTCCATTAAGGTCTGATAAGGCAATCCAACTAATTTTTCTAGACTTAATAAGCACTATTGGGTCTGTTTTATTGTTTGGCTTATTCTATAAGTCATTAAGCTCGTTAATGGGCTTTTGGGTCCAATAAGAACTCGATAAGGTTTATACATGATCTAACTAGTCCATTTTAGGTCCATTAGCATTTTATAAGTACAATAAGCTTATTAAACTGTATAAGCTCACAAATAAGCTGTTTAAGCTTATTGTGGCTTATGGGCTTGAGTTTGGATACGGCAATGGGCCGTCAAGCCCAATAAGGGTTTGGCTAGATTTTCTAAGGTATACTAAGGTCCATGTGAGTTCAATAAACACTTTAGGCTTCTTAATAAGCTCGTGGAGCTTATTAATAAGCCGTGGCCTCGTAGATGTGGCCTGTTGGGCCTGTTAGGATTTAGCGAAACCAATTGTGGCCCATTAAGCTCACTAGTTAGTTTTTAGGGTTTGAAACCTTACGATAAGCACTCGATAAGCAATTATTACTCGTGTTTTACTACATGCATTTGTCTTATTAGCTCGTACATTCGTTCCCAAGTTAAGACATCACGTTTCTATGGAAAGTTTACGCATAGGTTTTATATATTTTGAATATATAGGGTGGTTTTCATATAAGTTACCATTCTTGTATTTTAAACGTAAAGCTTAGGCCTTAACTCGATAATTAACCACGTTTTATACACGTTAGCACCACACAAGATCATATACATGTAATATATGTGCGTGAACCATGCATGGGTTGAACCATGCACGTTCATGCTCACGTTAACTTGTTACACACAAGTTAACGTGACCCTTACAACTAGACATGAATAAAAACGAATAGAATATGACATGTAAAGCTTAGTTCGAGACTTACAAGGGTCCTAGTGTCTTGGTTGTGTATTGTGTAGTAAACCCGAATCGTATAACCCCAAATCGTATAAGTACGATTGTATTTTCCTCCCTAGCTTAACTCAATGCCTTAGAATCCTTGCTTTGTAAAATGTGGTGTCGTGTTTGAGTTCGGTTATTATATAACCCGAATACAATGAGAGAAAACAATGTGGTTTTGGCTTGAGAGTGTTTGTGAGTTTAGGAAATGTTTAAGAAATGTTTAAGGGACAATATGAGTGAGTATATATAGGCTTGATAGCTAGTTAGTTTTCCTAGTTCCATCCTAAGTCAAATTCGTGCCCTTATTAGTGGTTTTGAGGGTTTTAGTTAGCCTCACATTGTATTTTGCTAAACCACCTAAGTACATCTCTTAATTACCATATATTTGTACAAGATTTACTAGGATTTGGAAATCTTATGGTTTTGTGTGGGTGCTTTGCTTAGCCGCGGCATCAAGGAGGACAAAAGAGATCAAAATGGTTATTAACCATTGTGTAATAAGTTAGTTAGAGACCATTAGTACATGCTCAACTTTTGAATTCGTGCTATTGTGTGTATTCTGCGACTATTTCTACATGTAAAATGACCATTTTACCCTTCAAAATTTAAAAAAAGTGAGGGTAAAATGGTCACAAAATACACACAATAGCACAAATTTAAAAGTTGAACGACACAATGGCAAAAAAAAATACATACAATAATAAAAAGTGACAAATATAATACATTATTAAACAATTAACCCAAAAATATATTAATATTATACCTATTTATATCATAGATTTAGTTGCACATTTGAATAAGTAGTGTATTAGTTACTAGTAATAACCTATCTCTGGATTAGTGGATAATCACAAAAATACCCAATTTTTTTACCTCACTTCACAAAATACCCAACTTTTTAACCAAAAAGCCAAAATACCCATAAAAATCGCAAATTTTGACACTTTTGGAAACATCTGCGAATTAGAAAAAAAATCGAAAATTTGCTATATTTTTAGTAAATTTCGCAAATATTTTGCGATATTTCTTAAAAATATAGCAAATTTTCGATTTTTTACTAATATCGAAATTTTTTGATATTTTTCAGAAATATCGAAAATTTGCGAAAATTATCAAAAAATTCGAAAATTTGCTATTTTTCAAAAATATCAAAAATTTGCTATATTTCGCAAAAATATAGCAAATTTTTGATATTTCGTAGAAATATATAAAAAATTCGAAATTACACCTTTTGTCCTTAAGGACTAACACCATTAGTCCTAACTTGGTTTACACCATTAGTCCCTCACCACTTAACACCTTTATCCCCAAACAAAACCACCCCTTTTCCCTCAAGTACATATTCATCTTCCACTTTCCCTCGACCATGCTCCCAACAAAACAAAAAACCTCTCTCTATCGGAAGCCCTCACTCACCTTAGAGTGCCAAATATACGCTTGGCATCCCTTATTTTTATTCTGTTGATGTACAAGACAAAGAATCAAGGGCTATGATTTAAGAACTTGGTAGGATAAGAAATTTGAAGGGCTATGATGAAGTTTGAGCCTCTCTCACAACATACACAAAAGGCACAACAAAGCTTTATTTGGCTAAAATTAGAGGTTATTTTTAATAGTTAGGTTTTTCTTTTTCTTGTTAATTTTTTATTTACATTTTTTAAAGCGTATTGTTTATTTCCTTTAAAAGTATTGTAAACGTTTTAAAAGTATTAATGAAAGTTTGTGCGTATTTTATGAATATTTGTTTGTCCTTTGTTAAGTTGTTTAGCTTTTAGCTATGAAATCGATTAGTTCTCATCTAAAGCTTCTACTAAAGCTTTAAGTCTTCTTATTCCTGGAAAACTGTTTTGGTTCTTGCTTATTTTTAAAACTGTTTTGTCTTAAAATACACAAAAATCACTCAAAAGATCTTTTATGGATGATAAGGCCTAATTCTAAGAAGGGCTTATGGTCAGAGTTTTATCATGCTTATCTTGTTGGATTAGCTGGAGCTTGTAGATCTGCTCATTAGGAGCTTATTTGCCCTTGTTTAGAGCAAAGGGCAAGGTACTCTCTCCTTTTCTCATTTTAGCTTTAAAACTGCAACTGCTTATTTACTGCTTATTTTCTGCTTGTCTTTGCTTATTTATGCTTCTTTATGTTGTTTATTGCTTATTTATGCTTGCTTATTACTTATATGTCATTTAGTTATGTTTTTACTTAAAACTTGCCATTTATCTAGCTTATAATCTGCTATATTCTTGTTGTTTTCTTATACTTAAGTGTTATCTCTTTGATTTAATGGTATTTGTCTTTAATTTACCTTGTTTCAATCTGTATTTAGTTTATTTTTAAGTGTTCCAACCCTGTGTTCGCGATTCTGTGAATTCGGTTTTGGTTTAATTTTACTTTTTCTGTCATAGCTAAAAATGGATTTTTGATAAGTTAAAGGGGTGTTTTGGCTATGCAGTTCTAACCCATGTTAGTACTAACTTAGTCTCACTTTCGGTTTAAAAGCCAGCTTTAATAAGCTCTTTTAAGTTCTTTTAATCAATTTCCAAAAGTTTGTAAGGGTCAGAACTTATTTTTAAGGTTTTTTGTAACAAAAACTTGAATCTGTGGTTTTAAAGTCTTTTAAATCAGTTTATATATTGGATTTGTTTAAATTTCTCTTTAAGTGGCTTTGAATGCTTAGTTTTGATGTTAATTTGAAACTGGTTTGGTGTCTTCAAAAGTTTTATAACAATCTGTCAAAAAAATTCTGCCTTATGGAGTTCTTAGTTTAAGTATTGTTAGGCCATTTTTCAATCTCATTTTTAGATTAGTTTATATCTGTTCTAAGTTTGAATTTTGTTTGCATAAAGATCATTGGGTGTTAAAGCTCTATCTGTTAGCTTTCTTAGAAACTTAAATCATCATTTACTCTGCTGAAAATAAAGCTGCAAAAGCCATTTTGACATTTTAAAAACTTTGAAAAAACCAAAAAATATAGTGGTAATCAGCCTTTTCATAATCTTTTCATGGACTTATTAGTTTTTCAAAATGTTTAATTTTTGCTTATTCTAGTATCTTATAGTAGTGACTTTATCTTTTTTTAGCTTTTAGACCTTAGATGATAGCTTAACTAGCTTAATTTTTAGTTTAAAAAGTGCTTTGTAGGCTGTTTTTAAGTATCTTTGGACCAAAAAGCTTATTTGCTCTTTTAAATTTTCCAGTTTATTACAGTAGCTTAAATTTGTCAGTTTAGGTTTTGCTTATTAGGTTAGATTCAAGGTCCTTGTAGCTTATTTTTGTTCTAAGTTGAGCTTATTGAAGCTTTTTTCTCAAAACAATTAAAGTGACAAATGCCTTAGCTTTTAAGTCAATTCTGTCACCTTAATTGTGCTTATTCAGCTTATGAAAATTGCTCAATATCTGTCTTAGGTGCTTATTAGACTTAGTTTTAGGCTTTTGATAGCTTTTTGAGCTTGTGGATAGATTAATTGAGATTGTGGCTTAACTTGGTTTTGGCTCAAAAAGCTGTTAAGCTTTTAAGCCAATCTGAGTTTTGTTTCAGCTTATAGTGCTTATTTGTGGTTTTTATAAAAAGTGTTTTCACAAAAGTTGACTAATTTTTCTAAATTTAGGAATTTTTTATAAAAAACTTTTGCAATATAATAAATGTTGGCCGTTATAGGAAGTCTAGGTTTGAACCCCGGGACATCTACCTTAACTGACAAAACTTTTATCCACACTCAACTACCAACTACCCTTGGGAATTTTTCATTCATGTTTAAAAATAAAAGATATAAACATTCATTTCTGTTTTAGGCTTATTTTCTTTTCGCTTATTTAGCACGCTTATTTGCATATGTTATTTCTTGTTCTTATTTTTCTTGATTAGTTATAGCTTTAAAGTTTTTTTTAGTATTTTCCCTGGATTTTTTATAAAGTTGTGTACTATTTTTAATATTTTATTAGGTCTAAAAGTGTTTTTAATTCATAATAAATTAAATAAAAGTCAAAAAAATTATAATTCTTTTTTCTAAAATTATTTTTAATCATTTAGGACATTTAAAAATTAAATTTGCATTTGTAGGGTTAAAATTTGATAATTTAGTTTTTTTAATTGTTTTAGTTTTTAGCTTGTCTTTACTTGTTTTTGCATTTCATTTATAGAAATAGAATCCAAACCAATCATTGAATCATTCAAACACGCGATCACGAACTTAAACTCGATTTTTAATCAGCCCTCGTCGGATACGTATCGGGAAGGTTTGGATTTTGCATTTGGTTAAAGCAAAATCTTCCTCTTAAAAATACCTTAAGGAATACCTTACTCCTTTATTATTTTGTTTATTTATTATTTTTACTATCTATGTATTGAGTAAAATTATATATATTTTTATATATATATATTTATATTTTGTGTGTTGTGTGTGTGTGTGTTGTGTGTGTGTGTATAGTTACAGATCTAATCCAAATTTTTTGGGGCAATCGCTGCGGGGAGGTGTTGTCGCGATTATCCATGTTTACGTTTGAGATTAGTATTTGAAGACCCTTATTTTGTGAAGGGTATCGTTTTCTTTTATACTAAAATATACAAATATAATATTTTATTTTCGTAGATTAATTAGAAAAAACAAAAACATTTTTCCTAAAGTACTTTTAAAAAAACCAAAAAAATTTTTTGAAAAACAACAAAATAACGTTGTGTCACTTGTGAAAATTCGGCAAACTTTAGATAAAACTATAGTGAGGTATAAAGAGGGTTGATCCGCGAACTTCGACCCCTAGAAAAGGTTTTCTAATAGATTCCGCTTTCCCGCTCCTCCGCTTCTTTGTGCGTTTTCTAGAGAGCTACTGTACATTGTTTGGATTATCGAGTTCAAAAATATTTTTTCTTTTTTATTTTCTCTTTATTTTGTTCTTAGTGTTGCTATAGGTGCTGAATTAATGAAAATCATATAATCAAGATATAAAACGCAGCGGATACATTGAACCTATCATCGATCATAGAGTCATTATGATAATCAAACTAAATACAGAAAAGTAATTCATTTGTAGCGTGATGGTATTAGAATAAACGGTGACCTTCACCCTAACAAAGAAGCACCAAGTGAATCCAAGTGATCAAATAGAAATCACCTCTATGATGTATCCACACTACACTTCCTTGTATACCAATTGATGCTAGTCTAAAACCCCATAACTTTAGATTTTACTTTGAATAATCAAGATACAAAGTGATGGGAAAATTAGAACACCAAAACCTTATAAAAAAGTATGTGTGTGCGTATGCAATTTAGGGAAGAGAGGAAGAAGAGTTTTGGAAAGTTATTAATCACATTTATTAGAAAATCAATTAGGGAGATAATATTATTAATTTTGATTGGTCAATACAATCGTATCCCTTCCTCATACATGCATGAATGGCCGGCCCCTATAGGGCTTGTATGGGCCTCCTTTTTTATTTTCCAAGTCCAATTAACTAAGTACAATACTTAGTTATTAGAAATCCCAACAGTTTTATCCAGTTTCTGTGGATTATTTATATACCGTAAATACAATAAACACGATATATAAATGGCACATAATAGTATATGTGTGTGACCCTCATAGGTCATTGTGTCTAGCCATATATATTATTTATTATGACAGGAGCATTCTCCTACAGCTCCCATTTGGCGCACGTCATAATAATCAGTAAGTATACAAGCAAAAGTGTTGAGCGTATAGCAACACGCAATGACCCCAGGAGATATATGAGGTTAGTTTCTTAAACATATCATTTTACATGGTTTTGTATATCAAAAATATAATCCTTTTTGTTACAGATACTTTGTTGACCTTCTTTGACATGGATCATAAGTCTTTTTTATGTTTAACAAAATTCTGTTTCTCATATAGACAATTGAACTAGTATTACCAAATTAATCAAGTATCATCTTAATTTACATTTTGGGTACTGGCCACACATCATCTGTTCAATCATAGAGGGGCCCCCAGTAGTATATTTCTCCATAAAATAGAGAAACAATCCTATTTGACTGCAGTGTTCCGTTATGTGTTTCAATCCCTCTGATAATGCCGTTTTAGCGCCTTCATCAGGTCAGCGTTTGACGCATATCAAAGATTGGACATTCCACCAACAAATTACCTAATTGAATCTAAAGTCTGAGGATGAGAGATCATTAAACACTTGCGAGTTACTATTGACGCCGATCCATCGTAGTGAATACTCAGTGGTTGGTTCAGGTCCAATGTTCATCCAATGTACAACATATGTGATTTGGGCGGTAACATCCATTAATATTCATACCCATATGAATATGACCAAATATACTCACATTTGAATGATTTCAATGATTACTCTTAGTATTCCTTATCTGACAATGGACGAATTTAGTATAAATTACGTTATTCATGGATTTAGACATGCTTAAAAGTGAACACATTGTATAAAATGAAGACGATATTTCCAGGTATATTAGTCATGGTTAATACAACTGTTAACATTCAAGTATCTAAAATAAAAACAGATATACACGAGGACTACTAGTAGGTCAATGTTTAATGTTCCTAGGCATGATAAAATGTTTGGTACAAAGCATTGACTTTGTAAGATGTACCAAAATAAGTTGTCATCTGAGTGAACTTTGGGATACTTGTTTTAAAACTTCAATTAGTGAAAGGATTTTGAATAAACGACTGATTGTAAATTTTGTTTATGTTGACGTATCTCAGTACTATATAATATTACTAGCATCGCCACAATACATTACATAGGTTGTTTGAAGCAAGCAAAACCACCTATATAAGACAATCCTCTTAACAGCTTCCTAAACTGTAAAGTATTCTTATTCTTTAATAAATAGTGCAACAATGCTTTTAATAAAGCATGTCTAGTCATCAGAATTATCATTTATGATGAAATCCTACTATGACTAGGGTTGAGAATCATCCAAGGCTAAATATGATTAGTGTATAAACTCAACAATGATTCCTTATTAAAAACATCGTATACAATTATCATGTCTTAAGTCTTTACAAGCTTTTGTAGAATGTTCTTTTAATAGTATCTATTGGACTTTCATAGTTTACTATGGTTGTTGATGCATCTTGCCATTCATGCAAGTGTTACATTTGTCTAAAGCATATCACGACTTAACATATGATATTTTTTTTAGCTAAACTAAAAGTTTTCAACATGTGTTAACTATCAGGTGGGAGATAGAACTTGGTCTTGTCTCAATGATGTGTCAGTTGTGTTTGACTTTAAATCGCGTATGCTATTTCAATAATAAACATTTGTTTCAATGTTATATGTTTTATTTCGTATATCTCTCGATAGAAACATTATTCCAAGCTAAGGATGAAAGTCAAGCTTAGGTGAAATATCATTTCTAATATGTTGACAACATATGAGATATAAGAAAAACAAAACATAACTGCTTTCACACCGACTCCCGCTTTAAGGCGTACCAAGGAGTTATCTTTGTTTCAATCAAAATCAAATTATTGATTTAAACTTACGATTCCAGCTCCTAAATGCATGCTCTAATCCACACTTGGATTTTTGCAGCCTGCACATTTTCTAAAGTATTATTTAGATTCTAAACCCCTTTTTGATTTCACAACGTCCTCTCAAAGGTAATCACTCAAGAAGGATTTTGGACATCTAATTGCATTTTTTATTTTCATGATATTGGTATGGTAATTAATATCTTTTCATTTAACGTTATAAGGAAAGGTTAGTTAGTAATCATAGTTTATCGCTTGAGTATAAGTAAAACCCTTGCCACTAGGTGTGCGTATAAATGTGTGTACATTTATGTCCATATTAGTCTTCTCCTAGAAGAACCAATTTAACCTTTCAGTCTTACCGATTGGTGAAAGATCAATCAAATTCCAAAAATGATTTTCTTTCATGGACTACATCTCAACATTTATTATGTCGTTCGCTAGTGCGTTTAGAAGGTTGTGTAAGAAGAGACTTTCTCCAAAACAGATGCTCCCACTTGCTTCGTATAAGAGGAGACTTTCTCCAAATACGCAGCAAATCGAGCAACAATAAAATTGTTCTCGTTTGGGAGGTATAATATATGCTGACAGTTCTTGATTCTAGTTTGCAAATAACACGCTTAACGTGATCTTAACAAATTCAAGATAATTCAGTTAAGGACTCTATGGGAGTCTTTCCGTTCCATAAACTGATGTTGTCTTAGTTACCTTCTTGGTTAGAAACATTATTGAGTAAAACACGTGGCTTACTTAATTTTTTTTTTAGTTAACCTTGATATACAATTAGAGGTTAGGGTTTAGCTAAAGTTATCAAAAATCAAACAATATCAACAAAGTTTGATTTTACACATCAGACATACCATAGCGATGTGGTATTCTATGAGTAATGGGATTGTGAGACAGTATCACAATTACTTATATAACTTAATACCCTTTGACTCACATACTTGCCAATTTGTTCAACAATTTAAAAAATGGGCATTTAATAGTAATTTCAAGTCAATTGCATGTTATAACGTAGAAGTCTTAGAGAACTTTAAGGATTTTATGTACATGTCTTAACAAGAAGACATAACATGTTAATCTCTAATTTTACGTTATAAGTCTTTGAACATTTCAATGACTTCATGTATGTCATGAAAGGAGAATGACAAGTCAATACTTTACTTTATAATTTGAAGAAAGTTCAATGGTCCTATGTCTTATGTCTTTACAAGAAGTCACAAGCATATCAAATAAAGTATTATTGAACGCCGACTCTTGGCTTCAACAGTCTTTTCAAGTTAATTACATACTTCTTATTGATGTCTTTACAAGAAGACACAAATCATATGGCGGGCTAAAAAAAAAACCAACAACCCCTTTTTTTTGTTAGTGTAAATGTTGAGTAGGTTTTATGATTTTATTGACACTAGTTCTTAGTAGGGCAACATAAATCAAGGTGTATAAGTCCTAATAGATTTATTAGCTTTCTTACATTGCGTAAGAAAAACCATTAGTCATATTGATATGTTGTTGTAACTTGCACACAATTTGGAGTCTTACGCTTGTACCACGGCACAACTCAAGTACTTTATACAAACACGTAAGATTTTATGGAGTCAGATTACGATCCTGAGACTAGTGGGTTGTGAGTCCACCACGCTTCCGTTTGTTTGTATGAATAATATGACAATGTCACAGATACAATATTATTTAAGTCAAACTTAAATTACATTTGCATTACAAGTATACGTAAAGAGTTAGAATGAGTTCTTTATATCGTTGTAAAGCTCATAGAGTCTATTTTATGATAATGAAACTTTCAAGGGTTTAAGTGGAATGCATTCTAAAAAGTATGTTAATGAATGAAACAAGGTCATTCTCGGTCAAGCGTTTCCGCAAAAGTTTTTGATTTCGGGTCAAATATCGAGGCTAGAAAGGGGCGTTTCATGGTACGTTTTTGAAAATTCAACCGATTGAACTCGTTCAAAACCCGATGCCAAAAAGTATCCTTCGGTTGTGACCTTCCGACATTTCCATCTTTGGAAACGGCAACGAAACATTTTGCAAGTACAGTTCCCTCGTCCGGTTGCCAAAGAAATGAAACCCCCGCGTCCGGAATATCCACGGCTTTGGTTTTTCTTGTCGATCGTTTCCGAGGTACACGTTTTGGTTCGGATTCGGCTTGTGAGAGTGAGTTTGATGATTGGCTATGTTGTTGTGGTATTTCGAATTATGGTGGGTTTTTTTGTCGGTTTTGGAAAGTTTGTTGAAATTCAACAAAAGCTTGTTGCTAAGTTTGTAAAAAGGCTAGTTGCTCGGGAGTCATCTGTAACACCCCCATTTTTACATATAGCAGCGGAAGCTAATCTGGGGTATTACTTCAAGGTACAACAGTCATAATCATAGAAAACGAATCAAAAGAGTCATTTTTGAAAATAAGTTATCATTCATTATTTCTTCATGAGTTTTTTACAAAACGAGAGGTTTCAGAATCTAAAATACAACATTTGATATGATAAACGGTTTCCTTCTTCATTTCGATCCTCGTCACTCCATGCCATTAGTTACCTGAGATAAAACATGCTAAAAAGTCAACACAAAGGTTGAGTGAATCCATAGGTTTAAGTAATATAATTTAAATGCAAACGCGATATTTGGGTTACGTTGATATACACCCAGTATTGAAAACATAATTCATTATTGCCATTAGCTCATGAATCCGATGCCTTAGGTTATAAATGGATAATATTGCCCCTGCGGGGCACCTTTTGCCAAAATACCCGCGTGGATTTCTAATGATGTGCAACTTGGGTACACGTTAACTGGGTACACCAATGAGTGTCTCCACCCAATGATCTATTACATATTTCGCGCTTACTACGGAGAGTAATTAACGGTTCATGATTATGGGGACTTAAAGGCAAAGCAGTTACTTAGGCAATAGTAAATTGAAATAGCATGTAGAAAAATAATTGCATTCATGTTTATAGCATGTATCCCCCTCGCGGGTTTATAAAAAGATTGAAATGCGAGGCTATGAACTCACCTGAACAGTTATAAGGAAATTGATAGCTAATGTATAGGGAATGAAAGTAACGGCTTCAATACGGCAATCACAAGACAACCTGGCGTTAAAGATATGGCAAGTCGTAGTTTGATTTGTATATATTAAAGTTTTTGGATTTATCGATGTGGTTTTGATATATAATTAGCATAACACCGTTCAGGCAGCATAGTTTAGAATGTCATTTCGTAAACGTTTGTGAGTTAGGGCACTTTAAAATTCATAAACCCAAACAACTCAGACAGAAGGTAATACCAAGATGAAAATTCTTAATATGAGCTCCCTCTGTATTAGTGGTTGATCTGGATCGGGGGATGATTTTTAAAAGCACATCGTTGGATGAAATGATATAAGGATTAGGAAACATTAAGCAGTTTTAAGCTTTTTATTAGATCTGGAAATATAAGCAACGGAGGAGCGTTAATTAAAGTTATGACATATAATGTTGTGTTTGGATATGATTTTTCACTTTTTCAAAATGTTACATTTTAAACCTGGGGTTTTGGAAAATTGCAAGTAGACCTTGGGGTTGCATTTTTATCCGACTTTGGTCCTTCAACTTTTATTGATATACCAAGTAAACCTTATACTTTAAAAAGTGACATAATAGACCCCTATAGTTATAACTTTAATAAAATGACACTTTTAGTCCTTTTAGTTATAAGTTTCTGAAATTTACGATATATACCCCTTGCATGGATTATAATTATAAAACATGTCCAAATTGCCATGCAAGCTTAATTTAACATTTCAATAGTCATTTATAAGTTATAATAAACTAAAATATGAAGATTTAACAACTTAAGTTTAATTTAACGGCTTCGTTATGTTAAAAGGTTAAAAACGGGTCAAAAATTTAAGGGATTTCTCAAAAATGAAAAAAACACGCTCCGCGGGTTTTAAGAGGTCATAATTTCTCTTATGAACTTATCAAGCATTATTTTAACATTTTATAATAGCTATTAGGATTGATTATAACAAAATTTTACAAGTTTAACCCATAGTTTAAGTAAAAACATGAAATTTGAGGTTCTCCGGGCGTCGGGTTTAGATCAGAAAAATGGCCATAACCTTAGGTTTTTGAGTTCAAGCTTTTATATTATGATTTTTAGTAGGAAACATATGAATCTATTATGACGTTACTGAGCAAATATAAGTTTTTTGAACCTGGGTTTAGATAGATTTATAGCTTGGAAAAACGGTCAGCGAATCAAGACCTTTCGGCTTCGTACGGCTAGAGTAACGACTCCCGAGCTTCGTTTCTTGGTTTCTTTTGCTTCCTTTCTATAATTGAGACTTATTAAGATCACTTAGGATCTATTAGAGCAAAGGATTGCTTCTATGAAGGGTTATAGAGGAGGAAGTGGGGGATGAAGAAGAATGAACACATAAGGCCCCTATTTATACCCATTTGAAGGTATAGTGAGTAAGCAAGGGTTATGATCTGGTCTTGACACATAGAGGGTCTAGTTAGGGAGGTGTATAAGCTAGAAAATGAAGTGTGGAGGTCTAGGAAAGTAGCTTGAATGAGGTGGTGGTGTTTCTTGCTGCCGCGGCTGAAGTGGAGCAAAAGAGAGGCCATGTGCTCTCATTTTTGACCAAGGAATGGTCTAAGGAGGTGAATAAGCTGCTTGAGGGTTTCTAGAAGGAGTTCACATAAGTTATTTTCACTTGGAATGGTTTGAATTGGTTCAAAATTGAGCAAAAAGGGGTTCGGGTCAATTTTTGGGTTCGACATGTTGTTCAAAGGTTTTAACAAGGTACATTGTGTTATAAATGATTAAGGAATGATGAAATAGGTTGTTAAGGTCTGGGATTAAAGTAATTAGCAAAGATTAGCAATTCGTTTGGGTTAAAACGGATTAGAATTGAAGAAATGGGAGTATGGGTTCAACTAGGGCTCGTTTAGGGTTTTCTTGACTTTCTTGGCTTATATTTTGCATACTCTTGATTAGGAATGATGGAATACAAATCCTAGGGCTTATATAAAGTATTATAAATGAAGTTTGGTCGTTGGTTTAAGTTATAATGGGTTGAAATTGAGAAAACGGGTCAAAGTTACAATTAGGGCATAATTAGGGTTTTCTGGATTCGTTAAGGTTTTCTAAGCTTTGATTTCTTGCACATTGCCAAGTAAATGATAGATGATGATTTGTAAACTTATTTTATGAGTTTATAATGGCCCTTGGTTGGTTATTTGGGATTAGAATGGTTTAAAACAAGTAAACGGGTTAAATGAACCAATTAGGTACATTTAGGGTTTCTAGGATATGTTTTACGTACAAGTGAAATAAAATGATGAAGTAATGATGAAATAATGATTGAATAGGATTGATATGATTGTAAAATAAGTTATTACAACTTATTTGAGTGTTGGTTTGGGTTTACAATGGATAAAAGCCAAGAAACAGGTCATGGTTTAGAAACTAGCTCGGTTTTAGGGTTTAGGGTTTTGAATTAGGGTTTTGAGTGCATAAAGATGTATGAAAGTTGTAGGTTCCCTAATTCACATAAACATGTATAGATCTAGAGAGATCTAGAGAGATAAAGTTAGAGAGAGAATTGTTGAGAGATAAACTAATAAAAACACACTTAAGAGTGTGTGTAAAATGACTAGATGCTTACCTCTTCCAAAGTTGGAAGAGGTATTTATAGTTCTTATAATACACCGGGTATTAGTACCCGTTCAATACCGAAAGTCATATGTTTACCTATTAAACTACAAGCTATATTGAACAGTAAAATACATAGGGTGACCGAGTCTTTTTCTAATATCTAACAATCTCCCCCTAAGGGAGGTCACCCCTGAAAATACTAAATTTAAGATCTTCAGTCTTTAGCTCATAGACATTTAATATCTTGTACATTTG
>BQNB010016346.1:0-71780 GCA_026074375.1 Tanacetum coccineum
ACTAGGGATGAAGATCTTGATACTGGAATTAATGATTACCCTAGTTATTGCGACGATGATAAGAAAATCCACATAGACTATGCTCACAACTTAAAGTTTTCATGCATGATAGGATTTGAATTTACACACGTCATTTTCTTCCTGTTATTGTACATCAATGTGAAAAATAAGATGGTGTACAAAGGGTATAATGTTGTAGGAGCCTTAATGAATGTACCTATTTTTGTTGGAACCTTTTCCGTTATGACTAACTTTGCAGTTTTGGAAGATATGGATGCTTATCGTGATAATGGGATGGGCGGTATTATTGTTGGCAAACCATTTTTAAGAGATGTTTGAATTAAAACAAAACGGTTCAAAGGGATAATTACCATTTACAATGGTGATGATGAAGTAACTTACCAAATGGTGTGATCATATCCGAGGTTTAAAAACCACACTAATGAGCAATGCAACAAGATCCCACCATTACTGAAGGTAAGTGAAGTGGATAAGATGAATGGAATCTCGCATACATATCAAAAGCTTAAAGGGTTCTACAAAGGAGTTTTGAATCTAGGACCCAATTACATTCGAAATGCGAAGACGGAAGAATGGCTCACACGCGGGCACATTAGCGTGCATGAGATGGAATAGAAGAGAAGCTGAAGAAAAGTCTAACTTAAAGACTTCGTTGTAAACAAAAGTGCTTCCCGGGAGACAATCCAGATTGTTATTTAATTTTATCGAGTCTGTCTTCCCAGACATCAATATGGCGTATCCGTTCCATACCATACGGCATATTGATTGTCTCGACGTTATCAGTCTTTATCTTTATTGCACTTTAAAAACATTATTGTCAGATCTAGAATACGGCGTATTCACTAACCTGATATGCCGTTTCCACCAGACTGACCCGTATTTATTTTGTTTAGTTTAGTTTAAATTAACCGTAGGTACCAAGATAGGAATGCACATGTTTTTTTATATTCTATACAGGACCTCGTGAAAGAAATATCGACGAAGTTGGTGGAATGCATATTTTCTGGAATTCTATGTGTGTGCTGTTTGTGCTAGGATTCAGACGCTTTTTCAGCACACAATCTTTCTCATAAACGCAACTTAGAGAATCTACCGAGCAAATATCAGGGGAGTTTCTCATTCTAATTCTTTTTAAATTCCCGTATTTAATGTCTTATATATACAACAAGGGCGTTGTATAATTCAAGTAGGGGGTGGAATTAGAATGTTTACTTGTCCTATTTTTCACACTAAAATGCTTAAATTATGCTCAAAATTAAAAAAAATCAAGCATACTTTTGTGAAATTACATGTTACATAACCCGCATACAATAACCCTTGTTAGATATTGTGAGGATTTAGCCTTTCCGTTTCCAAATGTTTACCCAAATTCCATAAAATATGAGTATGCCAGTGATGTTGTAGACTTTAGAACTTGGCTTGGTATATCTATTCGAGACCACAGTGATGAGTATTATGGATTTAATTGGAGTAACTTATTTAAATCGGTAATTTTTAGGATTACACCTAAATTGCCTTTACATGTTGATTATTAACTAACTACACTGGTTAGTTAACCTCCCGTTTAAACCCTTTTCCACCTCGTTCTTCTAGAGTAAATGATCCACTAGAACTAACCCCGTAGAGCTATCCTTTAGGAATTACAACAACTATTGTTTCATTATACCCTTACACCTTAACCTACCCTGTTAGATTAAGTTTAATTTACAGTTGCTAGTTGCTTAAAGTGTAAAGTTTGTATTTCCCAAGTCTTGTGTCATTTTCTATATTTGGTGCGGTTGGAAATTTGC
The DNA here is from genome assembly GCA_026074375.1 of Tanacetum coccineum. NCBI lineage: Eukaryota > Viridiplantae > Streptophyta > Magnoliopsida > Asterales > Asteraceae > Tanacetum > Tanacetum coccineum. The sequence continues at coordinate 1,812 of BQNB010016346.1, forward strand.
ACATTGCAAATAGGAATGTATATTAGTAGTCAAAACTCATGTGATTTTACTACCGTCACAATTAATGGTGAATCCGAAGAACGAAGAACTATCGAAGGAATTATCCGGAATTATTATGATCGTAAAGATGGTGAAACTACTCTGAGTTTCGTATATAGTTAGATTGTTTAAGAAAAAAAGTCAAAAAAATGTGGAAAATTGCAACAAAAAAGAGAGAGAAAGAAAGTTTGATGATAATCGTTTCGCAAAGCAAGAACCAAAGGAATTACACGAAGGATCAATTATTTGTTGATATGCAACAAAAATCAACGATGTAGAGTATTGTACAAAGTGGAAGATATCGCCACTGCCTTGTAGAGTATGTAAAGTTTTAGGATGATTGGGAAGTTGACCGGTATGGGAATGCCAACTTAGGTTGTTGTTTTTGATCGGTGATCAAGACATTGTAAATAGTCGTGTCTAAATCATTGTAACGGTTGGGAAAAAGTGTCTTGAAACTTGTATCTTAGTCTTAATCTATTTGTTTCTTGATTTTTATTTAGCAACAATTTACTTCCCTCTCACCTAATGATTAACCATGGGTTTTACGCGAATGAGGATGTGATCGAGCATGCATGTCTATTTTGGTAATTTAGGCATGTATGCAGGTCTCAGCTGCCTCGTTGGCTTATTACTATTGGTGAAAGTTACAAGGTTCCAACCCTATATCATTCTTCATCCTAATTGTTGTTAATTTTCCGGAATTGAGATGTGATCGAACAACATGTCTATTCTGTGTTACGACCATGTATGTGGCTTCATCTGCCTTGTGGAGTGGACTTCTGTGTGAAAGATGTAGAATGATCAACCGTAAGCCTTCCATACACAAACCCATATGTCTTCACCTTCTAAACTTTGTTACTCAGGGGCTTTAGTGGTGGAGAGTGTGTTCTGCCAAGCTTATGACGAAATATCGTCACGAATTACTCACTGGAGCAAGGTTTGTTTTCTTTTCTTTGTGCGAATTAGTTTCAGGTTACCACATAGATTTAGATGAGTGTATTTGAGTATTTTCATCTTTTCTATTCTCGTAAGGTGCTTGGTTGTGTACTTTGTAATAGAACAAATAAATGCTTTAAACAGAAAATATCCTTAGGGATACATTTTTATAAACTTTTAAAGGCTACTTGAGGACAAGTAGGATTCAAGTGGGGGGATATTTGATGACATCAAATAACGTCTATTTTATAGCATCATTTATCCCATGTTATTAACCCATTTTGTATAGTTATTGAAGACCAATACGCCGTATCCATCAAGGAAGATACGGCGTATCCGTGCCTGCACTCACCAAAGACCACAAAGGAATGAAGCTCAATACGCCATATCCAGAAGATGTCAGTACGTATGTATTGAAGATATAGTATGTGAATATTCTGGAAGATATCAAACGTGGTCCCTACTCCAAGAAACTCCAATACGCCGTATCCAACTCATTGGATACGCTCGTATAGAAGCGACATTCCTGACCTTATAAATAGAAAATCTACAAAAACGAGTTTTACAGGATGCCTAAATCATTTCTCAATACCTAACCACAAAATGTCAATTTCAGAAGGAGAAAAAGGAGCAGAAGAGGTCAAAGCAACGTTATCAATTCAAAGGAGCACCGTGTAAATTCCATATACTTTAGTAATCATTAGTTTTTGGTATCATTCGTTAACTCGGTTAGTTTACCTTGGCTAAATAATTGCTCTTGTATTCATTATGACGTTTGAAGGATAATACATTCGGGTATTAACCATTATTATGAATATTTGACATGTTTAGTATTGTTTATCGCGGATTTCTTGATGTATCATTGTATGCTTTTTTTTCATACTGGGTTTAGGATTACGCATTGCGACTATCATTCAACTAGATCTAGTGTATCGGACCAAGTAATTAGAGTCCGGATGAGTCTTTCATATAGTGAATTTATACATCTAGATCATGGATCCATGTATTGTCCTTCTTAAAATCTGTGTATAGGATACGCCTTCGGGCTTAACTAGTTAATTAGTTGTTTGCAAAATGGTTCTATTAATCGTGATTGACTAAAGGTGAACCGAATAAATCAACAAATAACCGTACTGATTTCATTGGATAGTTTAGACAAGTGGACTACTAGTGTTTTAATGCCCATTAAACAGTAAGTAGGTAAGTCTCTATGAGCTTGGGTTTAACAAGATCACCATTGCTTTAATCCCTAAGATAGATTATAATCAGCAAATAGGATGCTTTATGCGGTATGCTTTAATTGTGACAAATTAATGTATCTGGTCTTAGAAGAAAGTCCGCTAGTCTTAGGAATGATATGCCACCTCGAGAGAGAAATCATTGCACTAATAACAAAACCATCTAATCGGTATTAATAATGTTAATACTGTTTTTCTACATAAGGCTCGACCGCTCTTTTATCTTCTGTTAATTAGCTTGCGTGGGTTAAAGCGTCTTGAATTGATTGTAGTCACCGACCAACCTGTGCCAGTCTCTCAGGCTGAAACCTCCTGTTTTACTGTTTAGAATTAGGATTAGAACTAACATAGGTTTAGCATAGGTTTGACTTAGATTAGATTTAACATAGATTAGATAACCAAAATATAAATAAATTAAGAGATTTAACCTCGCTTCAAGTGTTCGACACCCTACTTAACGAATCTACCACCGACCGGGTACACTGCCCGTTAAAGTGTCTTTTGGTTAAGTTGGCAAAATATAAATTTAAAACTTGAAACATCTTAATATTATACCACACATCTGACACATCAATGTCATGGTTTGATAGCTGTATCACCATCATTTAAAGTTCATTCATGATAACCTTGTATCTGGTAAAGGTCTGAGCAGTGTTATAAAAGGCATGCCATGACGGTGTCAATGCATCGCTAAGGCATGAGGCGTGGACTTTACGTTACGAAATCGACTAATGCGTTTACTCTAGACGTGGCGTGAGATGAGGCGTGAAAAGCCGCGGTAAAGCGTGCTAAGGCGTGAGGTGTGGCGGGTTTTTTTATTCAACTCCGATACTTTTTTTAAATAAAGATTATTACATGTAAGGATAGTTTCTTATCTTTATTCATTATGTACAACGCTTTTCGTAAACTCAATAAATCATGAAAAAGGGTGTGTATCATATATCAAATATTCTCATATCAGGTGCGCCTTAAGCCATACCTTAACAACGCAAAAGCATAGTTAGAGCTGCTAAAGCGTGAAGCTTGAGCATGCCATCCACGCCACGCCTTACGCTATTTATAACCTTGGGTATGAGAGATACTTTCTTCATCAGTAGACTTAAAAGTATTGTAGACAAGGTTAACGGTTCCCAGTAACAATGTTTTCTATTTTTTTTTGCCCTTAGAAGGTCCCTCAAGTTTAGAATCAATGTCATTTCAATACTTGTTTATCAATTGGACATCCATGACTAATTATTGGTCATTTAGTAAGCATTGATATGATTAATGCTTTTAAGGGCGTTGGTCCTACTTTACTCTCATCATTTGACCACTGGACTTTAGGTTTTAAGAGATTTGTAGTTGTATTTGAAACAAATGGACATTCCTCAATACATTTAATGAGGTAAGGTTTCATTGTAACAAAATAACAAAACATTCTCTTTTTCTATTTGGTAAATATTGTAACCTCTAGTTTAGGAGTAGTGGAGATATAAACACTGCCCTTTGGATTTATAAGTTGTGATACTTCACCAGACATTAGGATCTTGGTTTTAAAAGCTTTTGAACAGTTTATGAAAGAGGTTTTACAAATCCAACCGCTCTGATACCATTTATTTTTTTCCTTTTTTTACTAGTTATAAAGAATAACTTGAGTTTTATTTAAACCGGTTTCATGATTGGTTATGTATTAAAATCTGTTTTAAGTGACAAACAAGTTATAAAGTTCGTTTACAAAGTATCGTTTAACATGTTTGAGATAAATGAATATACCAAATCGACCCATTCATAAGTAAATAGGTTAAAATTTCCACCTCTTATTGTGGTCAACTAACGTGCATATCTCATTCATGGAAAATGAATTTGAGAAAATAATTATATTGTTTGTTCTTTTTTCTCGCATACAAATATAAGCGAGCATTAAGAATCATAAAGCTCTGGAAGATGGCGAAGAAAAAGGAGGTTCACTTCTTAATGACATTTAATGCATTCTCGTTGATAAATGAATCATCAAACATTTGCATCTCGGGCTCAAACTCTTTAGACTTCCTAATATTCTCTAGATCAGGGTTAGAACTGATTCTCGTTCCATTTCTCCGATTGTTTTCTTTTCTTGTTTATTAAAGCTGCAGTAAGGCATAATGTTGCTATCAACAACTTCATCCTTTTTAAATTGGCCTGAAGAAAAACAACACACGACAAATGAATTATGTTTAAGACTTGAATTTGCACAATTCTGGAAAAAAAACATTATAGCTAGAATGCCCAAGTCAGCGTATTCCTCGTGCTAGCTTAAGTACTTACGTGCCAAAATCTCTCTCACTTATGAACAAATACAACTTTTTTTTACTTAGAACATTAAAGAAAGGAATGCATGTATTGCTAAATCTGAAGCACAACTTTCAGGTCTGTGGGGTTAAGCCGGCTCACCAGGTACTGCCAGGCCAAATGTGTCTTGTGTTTTTACTTGGCATCAAAATAATGTTTTTTACAATGAACTTAGAAAAGCCAACAAAAAATCATTATGAACACATAATGAGAAATTACTAAAATAATAAAAAAATTATGATAACAACAAAACACACCAAAAACCTACATGTCTCCTACAACTTGTTAACGCATTCGAGTTATTTAAAATGACGTAATAACATTCAAGATGCCTTAATCTTCTACTTTTTCTTTACATTAATGTATGCTTGTGTAAGCTAAAGTTAACTCTTTCTCTTTCAATAAAACTAAATTAAATTAAGGCTTCCATACAAAACTGAACATAATAGTCAACTCCTAACCCTCAAAGTATCTCAATCTAATAGTAGTGACTCCGCACAAATTACTAACAAATAATCATATAATAAGATTATATCATACACAAATTAGATACATCACATATAACCAATAGTAAGTTCAATTCGAACAATAAGAAAAAATTTAAAACAAAGCAGACATATAAATTTTAGAATTTTTCATATGTAACATGGAAAAATATAAAAAAATAAAATCATTAAGAATAAAATTAAAAAAGATTTACAATATTTGAATAAGATACCCTACTTGAAGATTCAAGCGTCTCTCTTGTTTTATAGATTTATCTTCATGCCAAAGAAACAACAAATCCAATTAGGGTGTTCACAGATTCGATCCAAAGCGCTACGTACTTTAATAAAATCGGAGCAACAAAATTTGATAAATTGAAACAAAAATCGTACCGTGAATTTCTCAGAATCGGGGATCGATTGTTGTTATGGTTATTGCATTTGAGATCTTATTGTACCAGAGCGTATGTGTGGCTCGAGTATGAATTGCTCTATATGAACAGCAGATTCACAAACCCTTTAAAAATATAACTCAAAGCTCTATATCAAACTTAAAAGAAAATCAAATAATTACATATTATAGTCATACATTGAAAGAGTTTTTGTTCATTCTATAAATATTATCAAATTGGAACAGATTCGCCTAATTTTTAATTTAGGGTTCCAAGTGAGTTCAAAGAGAAAAAAAGAGTGTCTATATAGCTCGTATGAATTGATATAAAGTTTAGTTTTAACCCCTTAATGTTTGCCAATTACCCCGCCTTTTAAAGTATTTATATTTTTGAACATGTTTTTTCTGGAAAACCGAATTTGTAAACATTATTGCTAAATGAGGAAGTATTTATATTTTTAAACTAAGCACATTTAAAAAGAAAAAAAATAATTACTTAATAAGGAATGATTTGATTTTTTTGAAATTTTTTTGAAATAAACAATTCATAGTCATTTCGCTCATAATTTTAAATCCTTTCCCACACTTAAACCTTTAAAAAAAAGTTTTCTTTTTCCTTTTAAAACACATATAATATAACGATGTAACATATAATCTAAAGATGGGGCTACATTTTGTTGATTAATAATGACCATTATATGAATTTAATCCTAATATTCCCCGGAAATAATACATATTTCTTTTACGAAAACGAACACTAAAGGGGAAATGAGAACACTGCTAATCGCACACAAATTAAAAATCTGCCAAAAAACCAGAATTATGATCTGTCTCTCATGATTCCCCGCCCTCACCAGCCCGTCGCCCACCGACTACTACACAAGACTACACAACCAAGACTACCACCCCCCTCCACCGAGACCCCCCCAGAACCCCCCGCCACAACCCCCCTACGAATACCGCGTATATACCCCCCATGGTTGACTTACGACAAGTGCCACCTACTCCATATCCCCACCCCCCGCCCCGCCTGTAATCATACCGTTACCACTCAAAACAAAAAAAACAAAAAACCTAACCAAAAAACCTACGGTTGGTGCGCGTCTTGTGTTCCCCACACCATCCCCCACCGCTGCCCCCCCGGCAAGTTGGCGCCTGCCACCCTGTCACACAACTCTCACATCGTGTAAGGAGAATAAATAAATTCTTATTTATTTTTATTACATTATAATACCCTAATACAACTCATTAGACCTCCCCTCTCCCGTACCCCACCCTTGCGCCACCAAACACCTAACCACTACCCCGACCGACCGTCCCAGTAAGACGAAGCTTCCATTTAACCTATCCTCTTAGCACACCACCCCGTGACGGGCTGATATAACATTACCCATTTCATTATTCTACTTTTTCCACCAAACTTTCACTTTGAAGCCCGGAACTTCCATCCAAAAACAAATCCCCCATATATCCCACACGACCCGTGCACGTTTCAGGTTTTCTTAGAGAAGTAGGGGACGCCCCACCCACGAACCACCACCTATTTATATGAGCGCGGTATAAAGTCAATCCCCCTTACAAGAACACATTACTCACCCCCCAGCTCCCCGCGCTCATCCCAACCACCAGACCCCCACACCTTTTATTAGAGGATAAAATCACAAAAAAAATACGTCCGCCCTCCAATGTGTATCTCCCACCGTCAAGTCATACCACCAAAATCTTTAGGTCGATGGGTTGAAACATAAACTCCCATTAGTAACTTATACATTGGAGTGTCCCATTTCGATTACACTATGTTTGTGGATTTTCTTTGTTCTAGTTCGTAAGTTGACAGTAGCTTCAAGAGACGAATAAAGAATCGTTGTTATAACACTACTAGTACGCAGCATCCCTCGTCGTTGCTAAGAACCAGGCTTAGGGTTGTTGGGCTTGGGGATATAAACCTTCTTATCCTTTCCCTTGCCATTAACCTTATTCTTGCCTTTTGCATTAAGCGATTTCTTATTGGCCTTCTGGATTTTACCACCTTTAATCATCATTACTTGTGGTGTTTCAGCCTTCTTAGGTAAACCCTTCTCATACTCAATAAGCATAGCATGAATTTCACCTATTGTCTTCCCCATGTTATGCATATTGTAATTTAATAAAATTAATTAGACGAATAAGTTGATAGATTCAACAGTGGCATCACGAGCCATCGTGTAGAATCTTTAATTACAAGTATTAAAATTGGACAAATTAAGGTTTCTTAATTAATTTTAATGCCCCGTTGGGCGTTTATTTGTTAAAAAGATTTGATCTTGAAAGTTAATAAAATTAATTAGACGAGATCTAAGTTGTATGCAATTTTATGTATTAATTGTTAATTGATTTAAAAGATGTTAATTGTTAAAATTAGATCCATGATAAAATCATGCAAATTTATCATGGATTAATATTTGATATTGAAATCTTGTTAATTGTTAAAAAGATTTGTTTTAAATATGATTAAAATACACATAATTTTAAATATTTTCTTAACTGGTAAGATCCTTGATTCATGAATTCGGGAAGACCCTTATTAGTGAATCAATGGGGCCTAAAATAGTTAAAAGACTTATGTGCTATGTGGTATTTATTTATATAAGGCTTACGCAATCGATTATATATCGATGCAATGGCCGAGTTTATAGGACGAAATGTGCCTAATATGAATAAATGCATGTTTATTATTTAGATAATTAGGATCATATTTTAATGTTTTGCATCCTTTAATTGTTAAGTGTGTTTTAAATAAATGTTATTAATTTAGTTGGTTGTTTTATATGGTATTTAAGTTCTTGAACTTGTGAAAAATAAAGGTTTTTTTCCTGAAAACAAAAATAAACGTGACCTAATGATATCGAATTAGATTTATTTATGAACTATTTTATTGCAAAAAGTCAAAGTGGGATTCCGTCTTACATCCGATATAAATCTCCATGACTAGACTAGCAATATATGAGTAGTAATGTTTTTTTAAATTAAGAGTTTTTAATTTTATCATGACGGAATTTGCAAAAGTACTATATAGTTGCAAGGACAAAAGGTTTCGGGAGACTCACCAAGACTTCGGTCCTTTAGGCAGATAGCCAATTACCCTAATAATACCTGCCACGTGTAGTATTCCTTACCTGCATACTATGTAGTAAAGCGAGAAAGGTCTAGGGTTTTGAATATTTTTTAATCATTCTTTAATTTTTTCCCTCGCATAAAAGACAAATCTTTATATTTAAAGATACGTTAAAAATCGTCAATTTAAGTGTCTCACTTTATGTATAAGATACGTTGAAATCATAGAGTGATACCGTAATAATAACTAAATTGAGTTATTGTTTTTATAAAACAATGATACGAAATGTATGCATGCTCTTCGTACAATATGACAGAAAACGTCAAATAAAATTCCCTTTTTTAAACTAAGTTTTTCCCATCCAATTTATAAAGACAAACATTGTAGACTGCTCTTTCCTATGCGTGAGACGCATGTAATATTTTGCAAATCACAAGGTACTTATAACGCTTTTTTCCAGTGAGACGGGTAAGTGTTACATAATTACTGTTTTAAAATAGACCGACTTATCGTTTGTGGTTTAGGACCTGTTAACACGTGCATATATGGGATGAAAACATGCTTACAAGATATTATTGTAATAAAGAAGGTCCATATGCCATTCGGAATTGCAAAAGTTGGTGAATTATCACTCTTGATTACCTTATTGAAATACACCATCACTAGCAGATCAACTGATGTGGTGGGGTATGTCCAAGTGAGTCTCTAACATAGAAATTAATTGTTTATTTAATTAAACACGGGTAGTTAATTTTCTTTATGGAGTATTATCGAAAATACTAATTCTGAACTTTTTATGTTAATGAAGATGCACTACATGTTCAAAACATAAACCATATCGCTTCAGTCGATGATTTGAAAAAGAAAACTTACTGGTAAAAACTCAATGACTGGTTTTGCTTGACTTAAGTTAGTTCTGAGAGTCGAGAGAAAAATGCATGTCATTGAACAGCCTTACCTCCTGCTTCTGAGGCTATGTGGCTGAATCTAACATTGTGGCTCAGTGGACAGCTCTATATGATTGCTCTAACTGAGATTGCTTGTCTTATGCTATTGGGAGTATGACCCCTGAACTGCATAGACAGTTTGAATTGTTCTATCCGTATGACATGCTTCAGGAGCTTAGATCTATGTTTGAGAAACAAGCTGGAGTGGAGAAGTTTGACTTAATCCAATCTTTCTATGCTTGCAAACAAGAGAGGTAAATCAGTTTGCTGACTATGCCATAAGATAAAGGGATATTGGATAGCAACTGAACGTCTTGGTAATAATGCTACCACAGGATATCTCAGTAGGCTTAATCTAAATGGGCCTTAACTAAGATTTTGTGGATTGTAAGAAAATACAATATGCATAAACATGGGGAATACAATGGGGGGGTGAAATTCATGTATGAACTTATTAAGTAAGAGATGGTTTACCTATAGATAGGCTGAAACACACAAGTAATGATGATTAAAAGTGGTAAAATCCAGAAGGCCAATAAGAAATCGCTTAATGCAAAAGGCAAGAATAAGGTTAATGGCAAGGGAAAGGATAAGAAGGTTTATATCCCTAAGCCTAACAACCCTAAGCCTACTGCTAAGGAGCGCCCAACTAAGGATGATGCCTGCCACCACTGTAAGGAGGTAAGACATTGGAAAAGGAATTTATCCTGTGTATCAATGCTAATTGCAGAAGAAGAGGAAGCAAGTTGGCTCTGCCAGTTCGTCGGTTATCTTCACAATAGAAATTAATTTCTTTCTAATAAAAAAACTCCTGGTGTAATCACACTGGTTGTGTACAAAACATATGATTACAAAACAGGATTTAGGATTAGAAAGGAAGCTTAAACAAGGATCTCTTACTGTACGTGGGCAATGGTGTTTGTGCACAGTAGAAGCAATCGGAAGTTTTTGACTTAGTTTTTACCTAATGGCCCTTTCGATTTGTTTAGGACATTGTCATTTATCACCTACTATACTAGAGGTGTAGTTTCAGTTTCCTTGTTTGGTGACAATGGATTTGTCATGTTTTCGATTGTGGAATTTTCAGTTCAAAGAATGGTGTTCTTTATTTAATGTTGTTCCTCGTATGGTATTTTTTGAAATTGATAATGCCTTTAGAAATAAAAAAAAAAACAAAGAAAAAAAAAAAAAAAAAAAAAAAAAAATGAGCTTGTACCAAATGTTAATTCTATTTATAATGTTAACAATAAAAGAAGTCAAGCAAACTTGGACTCTACTTATCTAATGGCACTGTCGTTTGCTCATATAAATAAAGAAACATATTAACAGCTGGCAACAAGATGAGGCATGTAAAGTCAACGGATGATGAATCTATGATATATGCAATCTTGTTTATCCTGGCAAGATGACAAGAAAAACCTTTCTTTCATAGAAATGAAAGGTAACTGATCTCTGGAATAATACATACTGACGTAATTTTTGTCCAACTTAAGACAAGTTGTCAAGATAAGGTGCTTAGCTACTTCATACATTCTCTAGATGATTATAGTCTATGGTTATGTTTATCTCTTAAACATAAACATGAGTCTTGAACGTTCAAAGTGTTTAAAAATGAAGTTGAAAATCAACTCGGGAAGACCATTAAGGCAATAACGATCAGATCCGGGTGGCGAATGACATTAGCCTAGAGTTAAAGATTATCTAAAGCTCATGGAATTGTGCAATCGGCTTACCTCCTCCAAACACACCACAACATAAGGAGTCTGAGAGAAGAAACCCGTATCATTACTAGATAAGGTGCGATTCTATATGAATCTTAACAACTCTGCAGCCATTTATCCTTTTGGATTATGCTCTAGAGTCTGCAACACGCATTCTCATAATGGTTTCCAACTAAGAAGGGTTGACAAAAACACCATAAAGAACACATGTAGGAAAAGTTCCAAACATGTCCTTACTTAAAGGTCTGGGGATGTGAGCTCTTGGAAGAAGATACGCCGGACAAACTCGAACAAAGATCTAGTTAAGTGTATCTCATAGGGATACCCAAAGGGAACAATGGGTTACTAATTCTACTTCCCACCTAAAACAAAATTGTTTTTGTAAGGTATGTTGAGTTCTTGGAAAAGAATCTTATCAAGAAGTCAGTGGGAGGGCGGTAGAACTTGAAGAAATCAGAAGAAGAAGATACAACACCTTTTGAAATCACTTAGCACATTCCACAAGAGGTGGAGGGTTTTGAACCACCGAAGAGGAAGTGATTACCGATTCTTAGTTCCAAAGCCACATTGATCTCCAAACCGCTTATGTCTAAATGTAGAGGTGGGAGGAGCAATAGTCTAGGGGATACTTAATGAACCCGCTAGCTATAAAAACCGTAATGTAAGATTCAGAGTCTAATAATTCTGTGATGCATTGTTGCGGAAATACAATCAATGATGGACAATATGGTATGGGTCCTGGTCAAAAAAAGGATCTTCCTCCTGGTTGTAAGACCATTGGGATAGCAGTGGCTTTTTAAGAAAAAGACTGACATGGATGGTATTGTACAACTCTATAAAGCTCGTCTTGTAAGCAAAGGGTTCACCACACAACTCCTACTGGTTCGATTATGAAGAAACGTTCGCACCTGTAGCTTGACAATAGAGCTATTAGAATTTCTCATAACTATAGCAGAATACTATGATTATGAGATAATTGGCGAAAGGATGTTAAAACAGCCTTCTTAAATGGTTACCTTGAGTGAAGACATATATATGGATGCATACCTGAAGGTTTTTGTTGATCCTAATCATCCAGAAAAGTGGTGGCCATGCTTCAAAGATCCATTTATGGACTGTAAGCAAGCATCAAGAAGCTAGAAATAAAAGATTTGATGAGGAAATCAAAAGGTTTGGATTACTCAAAATCTGATGACCATGTGTATAACAAAAGCTAGTGGGGAGTAATGTTACATTACCTCATCTTGTATGTTTGATGACATAATCATCATGGGAATCACATTCCAAGTTTGTCAAAGTGTAAAGGATTATCATTGGAAAGTGTTTCGCCATAAAAGGATTTGGTGGAAGCAGCATTTTTATTCTGTAATCAAAATCTATAGAGATAGATCGAAGCGATTAATTGGACTTAGTCAAAATGCTTACATGGATAAGATCTTAAAGAGATATAAAATGAATAATTCCAAACGTGGTCATATCCCCATGGAAAAAAGACTTGACTTGAACAAATCACAAGGTGCTCAAATCCCCTATAGAAGTAAATCGCATAAAAAAGTACCACTTATGCTTCGTCTGTAGGAACCATCATGTATGCAGTTATAAGCATTAACTAGACCTGATGTTGCGTTCGCACAAAATATAACAAGCCGATTTCAACATAATCCAGGTGAACCACACTAGACTGCTGTGAAAACCATTCTTAAGTATTTAAGAAATACTAAAGATATGTTCTTTGTTTTATGGTGGATCCTATGCACAGAACTTAGAGTTGAAATGCTATTGCGATCTGGAAACGAGACTGATAGAGATGACACGAAGTCTCAGACAGGATATGTTTTTCGTTGAATGGAGGCGCAGTGGATTGGAAGAGCTCCAAGCAAAGTACAACTGCAATGTCTGCTACAGAATCTGAATACATATTTGATCAGCAGCTGTCATAGTAGCTGTTTGGATATGAAATTTATCTCATGGCTTGGTATGTACCAACGATAATGAACTTTGAATAAGTACTGTGACAATCAGCTGCCGTTCATTATGCAAATGAACCGGAGTTCAAAAAGCGCCAGACACTATCAAAAGCGATATCAATATGTTTTCGCGAGTGTGTTTGAACTGGTCGAAATAAGATTCATTAAAGTTCACACAGATAAACATCAAGTCCTGATCCTTTACAAAGCTTTATCAAATGAAGCTTACTCAACATGCCAGGGCATGGGGCATCGTCCTACTAGTGATTTCATGTAGGGTCCTGTGTTTATGTAATTTGGATAAGGGTGTAAAACAATTTTATTTATGATAATGATACTTGGATTTGTTAATTATTTTATTTTAAAAAATTGCGTCCTATACTTTGCATGTTTTAAATCATTATAATAAATGTATGTTGTTGACTGGGAGTTATTGCCTACGGGGTTAGGCTCGATCAATGCCTTCTACAGGCTAGACAACTCTCGCAAGTACTTCACAAGTCTTAGGGAAATCCTTCACTTGGTTACTAGAGCAGACTTGATGACAATTTATGGCCGTGTGATGACATTTTATCAGGATAAGAAAGCTGCGGGAGTTGGTCTTGTTCTTTGGGGAGATCTTAAGGTTTTGATGGATTCACCTGAAGTGAATGATGGTAGTGATGTTTGGAAGAACCAACACACCTGGAGTATTCAAAGCTGGAAGCTATATTCTTTTTCTGGTGTTCATGTGTTGGAGACAGTTAGTGGACTCGTTTTACATATGTTTGTGGACAAGAAGTATCCTCTCTCTGTCAACCTTATCGAAAGGATGCTCGATCATCAGCTGGAAATTTGTCACGGAACAGTGGGTAATGAACTTACCACTGCGGTTCAGTTGATTGCCTTTCTCAAGAAACAAATTTCTGATTCCAAGCGTCCTAAGGTTCATGACTGGTACTGTTAAGTTTGTTATATATCTCATAATTCTTTTTGCTATTTAAAATATATTTTGGATATATAAAGTTTGTATGTAGAATCTCCATACTTATTAGCTTTTGCATAGTATGCCATATTTATTTTTTTAGCGCGCATCAAGTTTTGCTTCTGGAAACAGTTTTTGGCATGCTGCTTGGTTTTATTGCAGTGTATTTTGTACAAACAGAGCCATTTTAAGGGATTGGGTGTTGGTTAACCACCGCACAACAAATGGTGTTCAACTCACCATGTCTCACAGACAAGAAAGAGTTGATTCACCATGAGGGTACGGCTCTGGTGTGATTTCCAAATCCGTTGATGGTTGCCAGGTTACCCAAAACTGGATGGTTTTTACTTGCCATATTCTTGGAATAAAAAGTGGCTAGTCCATAGCAAACGGCTCATGGTAAAGACTTGCCCAAATCAGTTAATGGATGTGATGATTTGCCAAAAATCATTAGGGTATTCCGATTCACCAATGATTCATGTTCTAAGAATTGGACTGGTTATTAATTCACCAGGGTGATGTCATGATTCCACCAAAGAGATAGCTAGCCCAAGAGTTAATTGCTACTTGGTAAAGGCTACATCAAATCCATTAATTTTCTATGATTCACCTCTCCCTAGAGTTAACACACCATGGGATGTGATGAGAATAGTATGTAACCCTGAATTGATGGTTTTCATGTTGCTGATTCATAGTTTATGAAGGTTGCTGCTTTTGGTGATCATGCTGTCAAATTCCTTATGTTGCTGCAAAGACTTTCACCTGCTATAATCAGATTACTGATTCAAAAAGTATGGAGTTGGTTTCAAGATGTTGCTGTTCAATCCTCTAGAGTTTTCAAAGAAAGATCTATCTAGAAACTTGAAGTTAACTGTGTTAAATTCAAGTTTAGGGGAGGATTGTTAGGAATATTGTAATAGATAGTTACTACTAGTAGGTATGTAGTTCCTACTGGTAGAGTAAAAGTTCCTGCTGGTAGGTATGTAGTTCCTACTGGTAAGGATAATGTTATAGTTAGTGCTGGCAGATCAAAAGTTATTCCTGCTGGTAGAACAATATTAGTCCTGGTAGTATTATGCTTACTCCGAGTTGATAGTATAGTTAGTTAGTGATAAGGATATGCATGAGATATCCTAGGAAGTGATAATACTTATCTCTTTAGCGAGTCTTAGGTAACAGGTTGTTAGGGTTTCATGAGTATTTAAGAAACCTACGGTCATAGATGAAAGGGATATGTAGGAAGATATCCTGGACGTGATACACCTTATCACTTTAGCTTTTAGCGAATCTTAAGGATACAAGGAGTTAGGGTTTCATGGGTATTTAAGAAACCTACGGCCTTGGATGAAGGCACGGATTGGATTCATTAGAAAAACACTTTTGTTATTAATAGAAAAGATCCATAGAGGATCATTGTTTTTAGTAATTCTTTAACTCTGTTGTTTATATTCCGCGTAAACAATAGTTTCATTTGTTAGAGTCTCTCTTAGAGTTGCTTGGATTAATATGTGCTACACCTCAACAGCGTAAAGATCTTTCTAGGGCTTGACTACATTTAGAATGCACTAGTCTCTTCCTTAGTAGCTAGAAAGAAAACATAAGTAACCTACTATAATCATTTGTCTACAACTAGCAATACTTCTTTTTCATTAAGTTTTTACAAATGTTGGACCAAACAAATCCAGTGCAAACATATGTAAAGGTTGGTGATTGAACTTTACCGCCTTGGACTTACAGAAGCTCTATTGTTGCGTTCATTTTAGACTAGCAGCACAGGTTTGACTTTATTTTTAAAAAGTTTGGACAGGTAAACCTCTTACAAGATTTCCCTTTAACCAGTTATTTCATAGTTTGAAATTTATGTGTCAAGCCTCCTATGACATAGTTTAGAATCAATAAGATGTGCTTTTGACAATGAGACAAGTTAAAACTCTTTTGGAACAATATTTTTAAATCAACACTATACATATTGTCCTTTCTAGGAACTTTAAGTAAAACATGACTTTCAGTAGTTAACTTGAAGTTTAGAGATAAAACAATACATTCAGTGTCATTAAAGAGAACACTATTCTGTTTATCACACATTTGTGAGACACTAAAGAGGTTCAACTTTAATTCTCTTACAAAATACACATCTTCAAAATCTAAATTACTAGTTTTGATTGTACCTTTGCTTGTTATTTTCCCTCCTTTAGGATTACCTCCAAAGGTAACATATCCTCTATCAATTTCTTCAAAGTTAGTAAGATAGGATGTCATGTGCCTTGAGCATCCACTATCAATCACTCCTTTATCATGTAAATCTTGATGTGGATTGCCCTGCACATCAGATATAAGAATTAGCTTCTTTTGGGGACCCAAGCCATCAGTGACTTGGATCTACCTTGTGCATTAACATAATTAAACTTCTTTAGGATGATTGATCCACTATTGTCTTTAGAAACATGGTTTATAACTTTAGTCTTTAGTTTCCAAACCCAACAAGCTGAGGCCTTAACAACATTAACTTGGTTTCCCTGAACAGTATTAACTATTGTTTTTGGCCTAGCAACATTAACTGCTGCTTTTGGCCTAGCAGTATTAACCTTTGTATTAACCCTCTAAATAAAATTACAATTTTTAACTGCTGTTTTGTTGTTAATGGACATTCTAACAGTTGAATGTGCTTTATTAAAAACATTTGTCATTGGTCTTGCATTGTTCACTGTTGTTCTTGGTTGAGCAGTATTAACTGGTCTAGCAGTAGTAAGTGATACTAGGTCTGACTTCATTAATACTGCTTTTGGAACCATGTTCCTTTTAGGACTGGGGTGAGTCATTCTAGTGAAATTTTAGTGATTCACCCTTTGAGTATAGTTCCACACTAGTTTTACCATCTTTTTATTATTAATCTGTCTCTGATGTTTATCACAATTATACTGTAGGTGATCAAAATTTCCACACACATAGCAAGCTTTGTTAATCATTTCAAAATTACTTCTGGAAACAATTTCAATGACCGGTTTCGTCAACTTAAGTTAGTCTTGAGAGTTGAAAAGGAATTTGTTTGTCATTGAACAGCCTATTTCCCATGCTTCACCTACTGATTTCGAGTACTTA
The DNA here is from genome assembly GCA_026074375.1 of Tanacetum coccineum. Lineage (NCBI taxonomy): Eukaryota > Viridiplantae > Streptophyta > Magnoliopsida > Asterales > Asteraceae > Tanacetum > Tanacetum coccineum. The sequence goes on from BQNB010016346.1 coordinate 19,003, forward strand.
CGCAGTGGAATGCGGTATATGATTCATAATGAGGTTCTAGTCTTTATGCTTGGTAGTATGACTCCTAATACTTTAAAGACAATTAAAAGTTCCCTCACATTATGACATTACTTTGAGCTTAAAATCCATGTTTGAGAAACAAGCTGGAGTGGAGTGGTTTGACCTGATCCAACCTTTCCATGCTTGCAAACAGGATGAGGGAAAACCAGTTGGCCCATATGTCATAGATGAAGAATTATGTGGAACTGGAATGTCTTGGTTATGTGCTGCCATAAGAGCTTAGTGTTGGTTTAATCTTGAATGGCCTCACTACAATAAGCATAACATGGGGAAGACAGTTGGTGAACTACATGCTATGCTCATTGAGTATGAAAAAGGTTTACCTAAAAAGGCTGAAACACCACAAGTAATGATGATTAAAGGTGGTAAAATCCAGAAATCCAATAAGAAATTGCTTAAATCTAAAGGTAAGGGTAAAGCTAATGGCAAGGGAACTGCTAAGGAGCGCCCAGCTAAGGATGATGCCTGCCACCACTGTAAGGAGGTAGGACATTGGAAAAGGAACTGTCCTGTGTATCTTGCTGAGTTGCAGAAGAAGAGGAAGCAAGTTGGCTCTGCCAGTTCTTCGGGTATCTTCACAATAGAATTATTTTCTTTTCCTAATAATAACTCCTGGGTGTATGACACTGGTTGTGGTACTAACATATGTATTACAAAACAGGGATTTAGGATTGAAAGGAAGCTGAAACAAGGAGCTCTTTACTTGTACGTGGGCAATGGTGTTCGTGCACAAGTAGAAGCAATTGGAAGTTTTGACTTAGTTTTACCTAATGGCCTTGTGATTTGTTTAGACAATTGTCATTATGCACCTACTATAACTAGAGGTGTAGTTTCAGTTTCTCGTTTGGTTGACAATGGATTTGTTCAATGTTTTACGGATTGTGGAATTTCAGTTTCAAAGAATGGTGTTCTTTATTTTAATGCTGTTCCTCGTAATGGTATTTATGAAATTGATATGCATGATCTTGTACCAAATGTTAATTCTATTTATAATGTTAGCAATAAAAGAGTCAAGCATAACTTGGACTCCACTTATCTATGGCACTGTCGTCTTGCTCATATAAACAAGAAACGTATTAAACAGCTGCAACAAGACGGGCTGTTAAAATCAACGGATGATGAATCTTTTGATAAATGCGAATCTTGTTTATCTGGCAAGATGACAAAGAAACCTTTCCCTCATAGTAACGAAAGGGCAAAAGATCTTCTTGGAATAATACATACTGACGTATGTGGTCCACTTAGACATGTGTCAAGACAAGGTGCTAGCTACTTCATTACATTCACAGATGATTATAGTCGTTATGGTTATGTTTATCTTCTTAAACATAAACATGAGGTCTTTGAAACGTTCAAAGTGTTTAAAAATGAAGTTGAAAATCAACTCGGGAAGACCATTAAGGCAATACGATCAGATCGGGGTGGCGAATACATAAGCCAAGAGTTTAAAGATTATCTTAAAGCTTGTGGAATTGTCCAGCAGCTTACTCCTCCATATACACCACAACACAATGGGGTGTCTGAAAGGAGGAATCGTACTTTGTTAAACATGGTTCGATCTATGATGAATCTTACAACTCTGCCGTTATCCTTTTGGGATTATGCTCTAGAGTCTGCAACACGCATTCTCAATATGGTTCCAACCAAGAAGGTTGATAAGACTCCATATGAATTATGGTATGGAAAAGTTCCAAACTTGTCTTACTTAAAGGTCTGGGGATGTGAGGCTCTTGTGAAGAGAGTCACGCCTGACAAACTCAAACAAAGATCTGTTAAGTGTATCTTCATAGGATACCCAAATGAAACAATAGGTTACTATTTTTTACTTCCCACCTGAAAACAAAATAGTTGTTGTGAGGTATGATGAGTTCTTTGAGAAAAATCTCATAACTCAAGAAGTCAGTGGGAGGGCCGAAGGTCTTGAAGAAATTCAAGATGAAGATACATCACCTTCTAAAATCACTAGCGAAATTCCTATTGAGGTTGAAGGTTTCAAACCACCTCAAGAGGAAGTGATTCCTGAGTTCGTAATCCGAAAGGATAACATCGAGCTCAAACGCTTATGTCTAAATGTAGAGGTGGATGAGCATAGTATAGGGGATCTTAATGAACCCACTAGCTATAAAGCTGCTATGTTAGATCCAGAATCTGGCAAGTGGATCGATGCTATAAATGCGGAAATGCAATCCATGATAGATAATATGGTATGGGTCTTGGTCAATCTTCCTCCTAATTGTAAGACTGTAGGGAGTAAGTGGCTTTTTAAGATATAGACTGACATGGATGGAAATGTACACACCTATAAAGCTCGTCTTGTAGAAAAGGGTTATACTCAACTCTAACGGGTATTAGAAGAAACATCTCACCCGTCACTGACATTAGGGCTATTAGGATTCTCATATCTATAGCAGCGTTCTATGATTATGAGATATGGCAAATAGATGTAAAAACGACCTTCTTAAATGGTCGTCTTGATGAAGACATTTATATGGTACAACCTGAAGGTTTTGTTGATCCTAAACATCCTAGAAAAGTATGCAAGCTTCAAAGATCCATTTATGGTCTTAAGCAAGCATCAAGAAGCTGGAATAAAAGATTTGATGAGGAAATTAAAAGGTTTGGATTTACTCAAAATCTTGATGAGCCATGTGTATATCAAAAGGCTAGTGGGAGTAATGTTACATTCCTCATCTTATATGTCGATGACATAATAATCATGGGAAATCACATTCCAAGTTTACAAAGTGTAAAGGATTATCTTGAAAAGTGTTTCACTATGAAAGATTTAGGGGAAGCAGCATTTATTCTTGGAATCAAAATCTATAGAGATAGGTCGAAGCGATTGATTGGACTTAGTCAAAGTGCTTACATGGATAAGATCTTGAAGAGATATAGGATGGATAATTCCAAGCGTGGTCACATCCCCATGCAAGAAAGACTTGACTTGAACAAAACACAAGGTGCTTCAACACCTGAAGAGGTGAAGCGTATGCAAAATGTACCTTATGCTTCGGCTGTGGGTTCCATTATGTATGCAGTGAGATGCACTAGACCTGATGTTGCGTTCGCGCAAAATATAACAAGCCGTTTTCAACAGAATCCTGGTGAACCTCACTAGACTGTTGTGAAAACCATTCTTAAGTATTTAAGGAATACTAAAGATATGTTTTTGGTTATAGGGGGTGAGAATTCTGAAGCTGAACTTCGAGTTGATTGCTATTGCGATGCTGGATTTGAGACTGATAGAGATGATACAAAATCTCAGACATGATACGTTTTCATTTTGAATGGAGGCGCAGTGGTATGGAAATAACGAAAGTCAAAATATTCTAAGTTTATATAAAAAAAATGAAAAAGTTTTATAAAAATGGGAAAATTGGGTGTTTTATAACTTGTGATTTCTTAACTCTCTTCACAAAAATCTTTGCTACTTTTCAAAGATTTAGTTTGGGGAAGTTTTGAGGTATTTGGTTTTAAAGCATATAATATTGCGTGAGGACACGCAATCGCTTAGTTTGGGGAATTTTGATATGTATGAAAACACATATCCTTTTTATATCAAAAATGTCTCATAAAAGACAAAATTGTGCTTAAAATGCTTGTATATTGCTTGTTTTGTCTTTGTGATTGTGTATGTATGGATATTGCAAAAATTACAAAAAAACGGTCAAAGCCGGACAAACACGGACACAGGAACGGAATTGAGTGTGCAAAAGCCGGGAGAATGCTATCATGGTCAACAGTGGTCAACCACTAAATGACAAAAATCCTAAAAATTTCCAAAACAGTCCCTCAAAGAAAACCAAATTGCAAAAATGGTCCCCTAAACCCTAACGGTGTTAACTCTTTAATATATAAAGAGTTAACACCCGTTAACTTTTATATATAAACCCAAGCCCAAATCAATTTTCGTGGCCCAATTCCTTTTGCAAAAGCCCAAGTCAACGAGTATAACCCCGGGTCAAAAGAAAAGTCAAACACACCCCCTTTTATACAAGTTTTTACGCGGGAAATATTGTTACTACTATTCACCTTCTTCTTCGATTTACCCTGAGTCAAAATCAAAGGGCAAATCACAATTAAGGATGTGGCCATGAAATTCAAGTGTTAAGTGACAGGTTGGCACAAGAAAACGTCATTAAGGAGCTTTGATTGGCCATTTCTCACAAAGAATGACATGGTGGCATTGAAAGAAGCACACGGAGAAATAGATTTTTGCACTAAAAGACTCACAAAAGAAGCACAAGGTCTGACACACGGAATGCCACGCTGGCAATCCGTGTGCTCACCCTATTTAATCCAATGGTGTAAATCAAGGATCCAATGATTGGTAATATATGAAGGGTAGAGATCAAGACTAAGAGGAGCGGGCTATATTCCTAGAAGCTTCTCTTACAGGCTATAAATAGCCCTCACAATCACATACACACAATGGAGTTTTGAAGCTTTTACATTTTTTAGTTAAATTGTAATTTTAGTTTTTTAAATCCTTAGCTTATGTAATTTTCTCTTTCAACTTAATGTAATCAGATTTTCAATTTATCTTGTAATCAGTTTTCAAGTTAATGAAATTTAGTGTTCATTTATACAATCTGTCATAAGCTCTTATAATCTTCAAATGTTGTCAGTCACTATTCCAAAAGCTTCTAATAAGCTCTCATCAGCTCTTTGAGTCTCTAAGCTCAAATTGAGCTATTAACAAGCTCTTAATCTACATAAACCAATAAAATCATTTTAAATACCTATGCTTATGGATTATGGACTTTTGGATGATAAGCTTATTCTAAAAGAGCTTATGGGACCCTTACTAGCTTATCCTTGTGATAAGCTAGAGCTGTAGACAAGCTCTTTGAGCAATTTAAGCCTTTGTTTAGCTAAGGCAACTGTAAGTTCCCTATTTCCATTTCTGTCTTAAATTTCTAGTTTGAATCTGCTTAATCTGCTTATCATCTTGCTTCTTTTGTGCTTATTGTTATCTTATTATGCTTGTTGATTCTGTTTGATTATCTGTTTTTGAGCTTAGAGGTGTAGATCTTAGATTTTTATGTTTTGTCTTATAACTCTCTAAAAAATCAAAAATAAGTAGCATAGATAGTAGCTTATAGTTTCTGGCTTATTTGTTCATGTATACTTGTTTATTGTGGTAGTTTTAAGCTGTTTGTTATCTGGTTAATAAGATTTGGTCAATAAAACTGATTTTCATAGACTTAAATGGATTTTATAAACTTTAAAGGGGTGTTTGGGTCAGCAGCACTAACCACAAGTTAGTGTTGTTTCTGGCCTTTAGGTCTTTTGTGTTTGCTTTAAAACTCTCATTTAAGTTTGATTAAGCTAGTTTCATAAGTCAGAATAGGGTGAATCCAGTTTTCATGAGTTAAGTGTTCATAGGCTCAAATCTGTCTAGTCATTTGCATTAGTTAGCTTAGACTTCTTCTAGTCTTAGTCATCATCTTAATTTGCATTTAGATTTGTGTTAAAATAGAATAGAAGTCATCTTCATTAGAACTGCATATCAAATTTTAAGGTTTTGGACATAAAAGTGCAATTTGCATCAGATAGGGAAAACTACATAAGGCCTTTTTCTTGCTTAAATTTCAGAGGATTTAAGAAGTTTTTAGCTTTTGGTTTTTAAAATTCAACAAGTTTTTAGGTAACTAATCATGTTTTTCATCTTGCTTTTTCAAGATTTGCTTATTTGATTATCTGTATTTAAGCCTAAAGTTGCTATTTGTCTTTTCTGAACCAAAAACTCAGATCATGCTGAGTTATTCAGCTGTTTTCAAATACCTTTTTCAATAAGCTCTTGTGGTTCAAAGTCTTTTCAAAAAGCATTTCTAAATAGATTTAAAGTCAAGCTTTAAGAAAATATAAGTTTCATTTCATAAAAAGCTTATTTGACTGCTGAAAATTAAGCTCAAAGTGAGCTATTGGGTCTGATTTGTCTAGATTTACATACAAATGCTTATTGTGATTTCTAGCTTATGGCTTGTATCTTGGTGCTTATTCCTGTCATTTTAGCTCATTAGAGTAGGATAGGGTAGAGTAGCTTTTTATTTAGCTTATTGATCATTAGTTTAGCCTTTTGAGTCCTTAAAATTTGAAAAAGCAAAAATATTAGTAGTTTAGTAATCTGTCAAGCTTATTAAGCCATTTCTCTGCTTATTTTTGGGCTTTTCATAAAACGTTTCTTTTATTAAAAGTGCTTATTTTTAGTTTTTTTTACAACTTTGCTTTTATAAGTTTTCAAAAATAAAAAAAGGGAAGGTGGAAATCGGGGGTGAGCAAGACTCGAACCCCCGACCTCAACAACCTCTACCCCTTTTATAACAACACAACACACACCTCACTACCAACGCGCCCTGTGGACTTTTTCATTCTAAATCTACAAAATCTATTTCTTATACACGTTTTTCCATTTAAGCTTAATAAGCTGTTTTAGCTTATTACACAGCTTATTCGATAAGCTGTGTAATCAAGCTTATTTTTCCTAGGTTCTATTTAGTTCAAGCTATTTTCTGTATTTTTTTTAGAATTTTTATAATTAGGATAGTATTTTTAAACATTTATTTTTGTTAAAAACTTTAAAAAATCATAAAAAATAGAAAAATAATCAAAAAAATATAAATCTTTTTTAGAAAATTTTCTTTTATCGTAAAGTTTTTAGGAAAATTAGTTTTGCCTTCGTAGGGTTTAATTTGAAAATTTTTATTTTTTAAAGAACAGGATTCGTTCCCGTTTATATTTTTCGTGTTTTAAAGCTCATTTTAATTCCGGTTTTGTTCTAGTTTTCTTTAAACTTACTTTTTAGTCAATTAGAGTCTATTTAAAAAGAAAATTTCATTTTAGGTTTAATTTTAGAAAGTTAGGGTTTTTAACTGCAGTTTAGGGTTCCCGTTTTGCGTTTTTAGTTAAAGTTTGATTTCTCGTTATTTGTTTTCATGTTTAATTGTTATCATTTAATTATTTTAAATTGTAGAAGTAGATAATCAATTCAATCTTTGTTTCCAATTCAAATCATTGTCCGAACATCAAACGTGGTTTCAATTTCACAAATCGCTGGGGAATAACGACCCGGGAATCATACTTCCCGGTTAATATACGTATTATATTATATATATTTGTGAAGATTTTTCTTTTTACCTTTGTTCTCAAGGGTAATTTGGTAATTTTCCATCATTTTATATATTTTGTTATTACGTATATAAGATTGCTGCAATTAATTTTTGGCGCCGTTGCCGGGGATTTGTGATTAAGATTCTCTCGTTTGAAGTTTGTCGATCGTGATTTGGAGAACCTTTCGTTTTCGAAAGTTACGCTTTTAAGAAAATCAAAAATATAAAAAAAATAAAAAATAAAAATAAAAAGTAAAAAATATTTTTCTTTCCTTTTTAGTATAAGTGGAAGTTTAAAAACAAAAATACAAAAATATTTGCTTTTTCAAATCTTTCAATTTTTCTCGTTAATTTGTGAATATAAAAAGTTACAAAGTTGGTAAAAGAACACCAACAAATAATACCTTCAATTGAGGTATTATCCATAATAAGTTCCCAACTCGAATAAAAGATTTAAAAACTTCCCCAAGTAAAAATTTAAGAGTTACCGTGATGTAAGTTATGATTTTTGTTTAAGTTGTCTATCTGTTATCCGTTAAAATAGTTTGTTATCTTTTATATAAATAAAAATTAGTTTTAAATTTTTCTTTTTCTAATTGTGCATGCGCACTCGTTCTCAAACCCGCAACTGTAACCATCAACAACAAGCCCACCACCTGTTGTAGAACCATTTAATTTAGAAGAACCTTTAGATAATCCTCTCCTAGTTCTGATGGTTGATAACTGGACTATGGAGGAATTGCTTCAAGCACCCACCGAGGGGTATGAGAGCAATTGTAATTCGAAATCAACGCTAATTTGTGTTAAAGTTGGTTTGAATCAATCTTGTTCTTAAACTAGCAGTTTTCGGACATGTTAAAGTGGATCCACCATGCCTCCACTCCGTTTATATCAATAAGATCACCTCAACGATGAGATTTCCGGAACGTCCGAGCACGTCAATTAAGCTTATGCTTTTCCTATTTTCTCTCGAAGGTTCAGCCCGGATTTGGCTAGAGAAAGAACCTCCTCGATCAATTTTGACATGGGATGATCTTGTTTCAAAATTCATTAATCAATTTTCCTCTTCAAAACGACAAAATCCTTCGAGAAACAAGTAATTCACGAGATTTTCACAGAGATTTGCCGATCGTTTTACGAGGTTTGGGATCGATTTAATGATCTTCTTCGAGCATGCCCACATCACACATTTTCAGAATTACATCAATTAGATACGTTTTACAATGCATTGAATGCTAATGATCAAGATTCGTTGAATTCCATTGCAGGTGGAAACTTTTTGGATAAGATGCCTCGTGAATGCTTAAAAATTATCGAGAGTAAATCCAAGGTTCGTAATTCACGAAACAAGGCAGTCGTTGCCAAAGTGAGTTTGAATTCATCTACCCCCGGAATTTCACCCGATGTTGCTGCTCTTACAACTGAAGTTTCTGAACTTAAGAATATGATGAAGACTATGCTTATCGACAAGCAAAAAGCCCAAGCTCCCGTACCCGTAAAAGCGGTCGAGCAAAGTTGTGTAACTTGTGGAGGAACTCATTCTTATAGAAATTGTCCAGCCACCGATGGCAATGTTTATCGAGACAACATTCAAGAGTACGTTTCACAAGCTGCTACAACTAATTTCAATCAAGGAAATACCAATTCTAGACCTCCAATGGTTGCAAACCAAATCCGAGCTCCTGGTTTTCCTCCGATTCAAAACAATTAAAACCGTTTCAATCAAAATCAAGAATATTTAACCAAAATTCGGGTAAACCAATTTCAATCAAAATCGTGGAATTAACTTCACAAGGACAAAAATTTTTCACCTCTGATAGTCAACACACCGGGTTTTACCAAGTCACCATATCAACTCCCGCTCCACATATTGCACGTAGTTTCGAAGACCGATTTTGAGAATTATGTCAAGGCTAATGATGCTGTATTAAGGAATATGCAAAATCAAGGCCAAGGTTTACAAAACTAAATGACAAATTTAACGGAAATGCTTTCTAAATTCGTAAATTCCAATACCGCTTCGTCTTCAAGTTTAGGTTCTCTTCTAAGTAACACCGTTACTAACCCAAAGGAAGACTTGAAGGGTATTACTACCCGAAGTGGTGTTTGTGTATCATGGACTACGTTCTACTTCTTCTTTACTCAAGTAGTGGAACGTAGAACCGAGGTGACATAGGACAAATTTTTCCTACTTATAACGGAATTACCGAAGTCGTCCATCTCGGTTGTTCCCAGTTGAAAACCAAAATTCTAAGTTTCCAGCCAGTTGTTGCTCCAGTTAGTACACCGATGCCTAACCCGAAACCGTCGATTCCTTATCCTTCAAGGCGAAATGATGAGAAGCGCCGTCAAAATGCTAACGAACAAAAAGAGAAATTCTATGAAATCTTTAAAGATATGAGTTTCTGAATTAGCTTAATGGTTGCTTTGTCTCTAATGCCTAAAATTTGCTTTAACTCTTATATGCCTTATTCGGAAATTAAAGAAAAGCTTAGTGAGATGGCTAGAACCCTTTGTACGAACATTGATACGGCAGTCTTACTTAACAAGTTGCCCGAATTCTATGGTGGTCCCTGGCAGTTTCCTTATTCCATTATAATTTCTCGGAATGGATGAGAGCTTAGCTTGGCCGATCTTGGCGCGTGCATAATTCTCATGCATTTTCTGTGTGGAAGAAGCTTTACCTTCCAAACCTGACTCCGACGTGCATGACACTAGAACTAGCAGACCGTTTGATTTCCTGACCAATCGGTATTGCTAAAGATGTCAACGTTAAAGTTGGTCAATTCTAGTTTCCAGCCGACTTCGTGGTCGTAGATTTTGAACCAGACCCTCGAGTACCTCTAATTCTCGGTAGGTGTTTCCTTAAGACCGGTCGCGCTTTGATAGACGTGTACGAAGGTGAATTAACCCTTCGAGTAGACAATGAGGCCATAACTTACAATCTTAATCAAACTTTGAGATATCGTTATTATATTGATTTGACGGGGACGTTTTGACGTTGTTGAATTGCTTGTGGAGGAGTCTTTATAAGGGTAGTTCTAGGATTTTCAAACATGATCGCCAGTGGCAATCCCACTCCCGGATATGACCCGATAGTTTCAAATTCTTCTCTGACTCTCACTCCTTTCAGGGTTAGTGATTTTCTACTTCTCGAAGAAGCTGTTGCTTTTCTTGCTCTAGCCGACGATCCAACTTCACCAGAAGTTAATGAATCCTATTATGACCCCGATGGGGACATTCTTATTCTCTAAGGACATCTTAATAGTGATCCTTCACCAACCTCGAAACCAAGGAAATTTATTTGCCAGAAAACAAAAGGAACTTTAAAAATTTGTGAAGCAAAATGGCCAAATCTCAAATCGATGACCTCCGTGGTCGAACTTAGGACTTACCGCCTTATCTTCGAATATATAGATTTTTGGATGACACACAACAAGTTTAGTCATAATTGCCAAAGATTTGAGTGTCGATGAAAAGACCGCTCTCATAAAGGTTCTAATGTCCTGAAAGCGAGCCATCGCTTGGAAACTCTCCGACATAAAGGGTATTAACCCAGAATTTTGTTCTCATAAAATTCTTATGGAAGTGGACTACGAAACCAGCAGTCCAACATCAGGAGAAGGGTAATCCAAGATCCACGATGTCATTAAGAAAGAGTGAAAAAACTTCTTGATGACTGGAATTTTTTTACAATATCGATAGTCCTTTGGGTAAGTCCAGTAATCACTGTGCTACAAAAATGGTGGGATGAACGTAGTGCCAATGATGAAGACACGAATTGTACAACTAGATTGTAACGGGGACGGAGAGTTTGTTTTGTTTATCGTTTGTTGAACAAGCACCCGGAAAAGACCCTTCCTTTTCCGTTTATGGATCAAATGCTCGAGAGACTCGCGGGAAACGAATACTATTGTTTCCTCGATAGTTTCTCGGGTTACATTCATCATACCATTCGATAGAAGATCAGAGCTAAACCACATTAACCTGCCATACGGAACGTTTGCTTACCGCCACATGCCTTTCGGCTTATGCAATGCACCAGGCACGTTCCAAAGGTGTATGATGGCTATCTTCCATGATATGATTGAAAAGACTATGGAAGTCTTCATGGACGACTTTTTAGTTTTCAGTTTTTAGTTTTCGGAAATTCTTTTTCTACGTGCCTTTCCAATTTAGAGAGAATGCTTAAACGGTGTGAAGACACTAACTTAGCTCTAAATTGGGAAAAAAGCCATTTTATGGTGAAAGAAGGCATCGTACTTGGACACAAAATTTCAAAGAAAGGAATAGAAGTCGACAAAGCCAAAATAGATGTCATTGCTAAATTACCTCACCCAACTACCGTCAAAGGTATTAGGAGTTTTCTCGGACATGCAGGTTTTTACCGTAGATTTATCAAGGACTTTTCAAAGATTTCTCGACCCATGACACATCTCCTTGAGAAAAACACTCCTTTTATTTTCTCAGAGGAATGCATTCAAGCTTTTCAGACCTTAAAGAAGAAATTAACCGAAGCTCCAATTCTAATTGCTCCTGACTAGGACCAACCCTTTGAGCTTATGTGCGATGCTAGCGACTATGCCATAGGTGCGGTTCTGGGGCAACGAATTGAGAAACACTTTAGGCCTATACATTATGCAAGCAAAACGATGACCGAGGCGGAATCGAACTACACCACAACAGAAAAAGAAATGTTAGCTGTGGTGTACGCTTTCGAAAAATTCCAGTCATACCTCATCATGAATAAAAGCATAGTGTATACGGACCATTCCGCCCTTAAGTACCTATTTGCTAAGAAAGATGCCAAAGCAAGATTGCTAAGATGGGTTCTACTCCTTCAGGAATTCGATTTTAAAGTAATTGATACGAAGGGAGCTGAGAACTACGCAGCCGATCATTTGTCCCGATTAGAAAACCCGTATGAAAATGTTTTCGATCCAAAGGAAATTAACGAAAATTTTCCTCTCGAAACACTTAATATGGTGACTTCTCGTGGTGACCCAAGTACCCCGTGGTTTGCCGATTATGCAAATTACCACGCAGGGAATTTCATTGTCAAAGGAATGTCAACTCAGCAGAAAAACAAAATTTTCAAAAATGTTAAACAATATTTTTGGGACGACCCTTTTCTATTCAAAACTTGTGCGGATCAAGTGATCCGGTGATGTGTTTCAGGCCAAGAAGCTGTCGACATCCTTACAGCTTGCCATAGTGGACCCACCGGGGGACATTACGGTGCCAACTACACCGCCAAAAAGGTTTTTGAAATCTTTGATGTTTGGGGCATAGACTTTATGGGACCATTTCCGTCATCTAGAGGAAATAAGTACATACTCGTAGCCATTGATTACCTATCCAAACGTGATGAGATGGCCACAAAATTTCCATCCAAGTGTGAGAAATATTTGATGTTGGGGTTTGACTTCAGGGGACCATTTCGAATCTAGAGGAAATAAGTACATACTCGTAGCCGTCAATTATTTATCCAAATGGGTTGAAGCCAAGGCGCTCCCCACTAACGATGCTAGAGTTGTAGTTAAGTTTTTGAAATCTCTTTTTGCCCGATTCGGTACACCGAGAGCTATTATAAGCGATCGTGGGACCCATTTCTGTAATGACAAATTTGCTAAAGTAATGTCTAAGTATGGGGTCACTCATCATCTTGCTACCGCTTACCACCCTCAAACGAGTGGTCAAGTCGAGGTGTCGAATCGTGGGTTAAAATGTATTTTAGAAAGGACGGTTGGAGAAAACCGTGCCTCGTGGTCCGATAGGCTTCGATGACGCACTATGGGATTTCGTACCCACTTATAAGACACCCAATTGGTTACACCCCTTACAAGCTAGTGTCAAGGAAAAGGAAAGTCGTGTCATTCTACCTATCAAATTAGAGCATATTAGAGGCGTATTTGGGACAGTAAACATGCTAATTTCGATCATTAAATCCGCGAGCGGATCTCGGAAGCTGCCAACTTAATGAAATTAATGAACTTCGTGATCCAAGCATAAGAGAAATTCTTTGATTATAAGGTTAAGACGAGAAGCTTCATTGACTCAAAGATCAAAAAAACCGCATTTTAAATGTTGGTGATCAAGTCTTGCTTTCAACTTAAAGTCTATAAGAATTCTCGGGGGAAGACTTTTAACCCGATGGTCCGGCCCTTTCACTATAACCGAAGTTTTTCCATATGGCACTGCAAAATTATCTCATACCGACGGATCAAACTTCAAAGTTAATTGCCACCTATTTAAAGCACTACTTCGGATATGGGGACACACCGCCCACGGTTTCCCGGATCTCTAGTACTTTCCTAAGGAAAACTGAATTCAGGATCGAGTCAAGCTATTTGACTCAGGTTACCAAAACAAAGCGCCTTAGTGGGGAGGCACCCCATGCTTATTCCATTTTTCTATTTTTCTTTCTTATTTCTTTGTGATGTGTGCGAAGGCTTGTCTCTTCCGAATTCTTTGTGTTTGTTGTTTGTTGTGATTTTTTGCAGGATGAACCCAAATTTTCTAAAGTCTCTCGTGTTCGGTGTTTTGTCCCGGTCTAACTTCGAAGCATACTAGCCTTTGATTTGCCATTAGTTTGGGTAAATCGGATATCCTAAAGATTATTATGACTAACATTATTGTTTAGCACACTGATAACGGCTTATGATTTTTATGTTGATACTTTCTTCAGGCCCCCCCCCCCCCCCCCCCCCCCCCCCCCCCCTCTGCACGCACAAAAAATAACAATAATTAATTGCATTAGACTTTTTGAGTTCGAGTATGGGGTTTTTTTAAGTCTTATGCTAGGAATCATTGAGGAATATTTTTGTTTTAGTAGTGGGTAGTATATCTTCGTTATGATTTTGCCTTACTGACCCCGGTTGTTCTCACGTTACCCCGTTTTCCCACCAAATGTTCAAATATATGAAAAAAATTAAAAATTTTCAAAATAAAAAAGTGTTTTAGTCCACAATTTTGACTCTTTCTGCTGGGTAGAATAAGAGTAAATTTTGGACCTGATCGAGGTGTTGAGTCTAGCTTGTGCATTAACTTTTGGCTAATCCGTTGCGGAAATTCGCAAAGAACAAAAATATAGAGTTAAGTATGAGTGGGATATATGATAAACAAGGATTTTTTGGGAAATTTAAGGGAGCTCATGTGTGTAACTTGTTGACTTTTTCTACCATATGCTTTAACCGGATTCGAATTAATATACGTGTTGTTTTTGGAGATTATAATTAAATCAACAATTTTATATGTGTAATATATAACAAAAAGTAGTTTAGTCTTTGTTCAAACTTTATACTGAAATTTTTCAAAAGAAGTCATCTCTATATAACGTTTAAATATATATTATATATATTTATATATCTTTATATAAAATTGATGATAAAAAGATAAAAAAAATATAATTAATAAAAAGATTGTGAGTGATAAAAGTTTACTACCTCTTGTCGGCTACAACTGATGTGTAGTCTTCTAAGAAAGCCCATAGTAAGGAATAAAAATCCGAGAAGACTGATAAAAGTTTGCTTTGCATCTTGCGGCTCACAAACCGATGTTGCAACATTCTAAAAGGTTTGAGGGTTACAAATGCTTAATATGGTAATATTAAGTTTAAGTGAATAAATAGATTTCTTTTTGTTTAAATTCAATAATATGCTTTTGACTTTGACTATTCTATTCTTATTAAGTTATGATATTCGGGAACCTCGAGAGTTTTTGAAACTAAGGTCCGTGTGTCCCGATTATTGGTCTCTGTGGCCTTGGTGTCTTGAGCCTGGTCACGTGACGCAAGGTTGGATGTGCCTGAGATGAAAAGTGCTACATGCGATGATCTAACCTTTCAAACTCATTTATTCTCGGGTGGAAACGTAAAGCATAGTATCTCTGTAAAAACGTTGGATCCTATGGTTGAAATTCAAAATAGCACATTCACTTACAGATATAATAATTGTGGGAGTAAAAAGTTCATATGTTTGCAAAATATGTGTTTTTGATTCAGGTTTATAGTGTTAGCATCTTTACTGATATTTAGCTGTGATTTCGTTTTAAGCTTGGTTTGGATAAGTGAAAAGTCAGGAACAATGAATTTATCTTTTTTGGGGCATTCTCGGATAGAAAATTGGCATCTTTTCTCTATGATTCCTAACCGTTATGGAAATAAAGAACGTCGTAAGTATTCTAAATAAAAAAAATAATAAAATAAAATTTTGAAAAATAGGAAAATATGGTGTTTTATAACTTGTGATTTCTAAACTCTCTCCACAAAAGTCTTTGCTACTTTTCAAATTTTAGTGTGGGGAAGTTTTGAGTTATTTGGTATAGGAGCCTATATTATTGGTCGAGGACACACAATCGCTTAGTTTGGGGATTTTGAATGTGTGACAATCACATATCCATTTTCAGATAAAAATTAACCATTTAAAAGACAAAATTAAGCTTAAAATACTTGAATATTGTTGTTTTTTCTTTGTGATTGGTTTAGGTTGGATAAAGCAAAAAATCACAAGAGATACTGGTCAAAGCCAGAAAACACGAACATGGGGTAAGGAAGAAGCACAAAGACCCTTGAGAGAAAGCTATCAATGGGTCAACAGTGGGTCATCCTCAAAAAGACAAACCTAATTTCCCAAAACAGTCCCTCAAAGTTAAATCAAATCACAAAATATACCCTTAAGCCCTAACACCGTTATCTTTTTATTAATAAAAGATAACGGTCGTTATCTTTCTATAAAACAAAAAAAACCAATCCTTGTTAACTTTGCTTGAGCCCAAAACACTCACATGGCCTATCTTTTTATATAAGCCCGAAAGTCAAAAACATATAAAACGGGTGGTTAAACGAAAAGTAAAACGCACCCTTTTATAAATTCTTACGCGGGCGGGACAATGCTTGTTAGTTACTATTCATTCTTCTTCGATTTACCCTGAAGTCAAAATCAAACGGCCAAATCACAATTAAGGACGTGGCAGAAATTCAAGTGTTAAGTAGACAGGTTGAAGAGTTAAACGTAAGTATGCTCTCATTGGTGGAATCCCAAAGGAAATGTACACGCGTTGCAAAGGAGGAAAGAGGAAAACACACCAATCAAGTGGGATCTACACTAAAAGACTTACAAAAGAAGCACAAGGTCTGACACACGGAATGCCACGCTGGCAATCCGTGTGCTCACCCCATTTAATCCAACGGTGTAAATCAAGGATCCAATGATTGGTGATATATGAAGGGTAGAGATCCAATACTAATGAGGAGTGGCTATATTTCCTGATGATTCTTTACAGGCTTAAATACCTCACAATCCCACACACAACGATTCGAGTTTTGAAGCTTTGTACATTTTTTAGTAATTGTAATTTTAGTTTTTTTTAAATCCTTAGAGTTGTAATATTCTCTTAAAACTTAATTGTATAACCAGATTTTCAATTTATCTTGTAAAGCAGATTCATTTTAATGAAATTTAGTGTTTATTGTATACAATTGTCATTTAGCTTTATAATCTTCAAATGTTTTACGGTTACTATTCCAATGCTTCTAATAAGCTCTAATCAGCTCCTTTGATTCTCTATGCTCAAATTGGAGCTATTAACAAGCATATTAATCTATATAACCAATAATAATCAGTTTTTAAATACTATGCTTATGGATTTTAGACTTTTGTGATAAGCTTATTCAGGGATGAGCTTATGGTACCCTTAACTAGCTTATTCTTGTGATAAGCTAGAGCTGTTATAGACTAGCTCTTTGAGCCATTTAAGCCTGTGTTTAGCTAGGCAAACCTGTTAGTTCACTTTTTCCATTTCTGTTTTAAATTTTCTAGTTTGAATCTGCTTAATCTGCTTATCATCTTGATTCTTTTGTGCTTATTGTTATCTTATTATGCTTGTTGATTCTGTTTGATTATCTGTTTTTGAGCTTAGAGGTATAGATCTTAGATTTTTATGTTTTCTCTTATAAATCTCTAAAAATCAAAAAATATTAGCATAGTTTAAGCTGTGAGATGATGCTTATTTGTTAGTAGTTATAGCTTAATTAAGTAAAAATAAGTTTGGTTATTATCTGGTATTAAAACTTTGTTCAATAGATTTCAATATTATAAGCTTAAATGGATTTTGAAAATTCTAAAAGATGTGTTCGTGGATTAGTGAATATTGTCATCTACAGAGGTCAATGTTTGTATGGGCTAATTTGCTTTAATCAGGGGGGGGGTTTTCACTATCACTTAAAACCAATAATAAGTGAGTTTCATGGATTAAATTTTAAAATTAGCAAGTTAAAGGCTTAAATTTTTTAAGTCTGTGCACCAGGGGACTTTTCTAATCAGTCTTTGTAAGAGATTTTTGATCAGCCTTCTCACGCATGGATATTGTTTATTGTGATTGTTGTACAAACTCATTTGGTATGTACAAAGATAGTTGACTTAAAGTCGGCTGCAATTGGGTATAACCCATTTTGATTGTGCATCAGATAGAGTAGTGCAGTTTCAAACTGCAGTCTACATAGTTCAAATTTAAGTTAGCTTAAGTAGTTTTTAATCCTTAAAATTCAGTGGGCTTAGAGTTTACATGTTAGTTAAGTTAGTTTAAAAACTTTATTTCAGTTTTTAGCTTGTTAATCTATGGGTAAAATTTAGTTTCTCAATTTCATAAAATTCTAAATAAACCCAAAAAAAGGTGTGTAGTCTGCCTGCATAGCCTTTTTTCTATAAGCTTCTTATTTGCCTAATTGAGTTTTGAAAATTCCCTTTCCAAAGAACTTTTAAGTAGTAGTAGGTCTGGGTTTAAGCTTCGTATAAGCTATTTTATCAAAGTTCTCATGTGCTAGTTTAAACTTAATCTCAAAGTCCTGCATAGGTGTTTGTTTGGTTTAATGTTTTCATAAGGCTTATTTAGATTTTATGCTTATGGTTTATATTCTAAGTGCTCATTTCTGTTCATTTTAAGTCTATTAGGGTTAGTGTTAGGTAGGAAAATATATAGCTATAGTTCTTTGTCATAGCTTATTTAGTTTTGTAGCTTAAAAAGTTTTTTATAAGACCAAAAAGATAGTTAAGTATATTCTGTCAAGTTTTAAGTTGTTTTACAGCTTATTTAGGGCTTTTCATAAAAAGTTTCTTTTATTAAAAGTGTTTATTTTTAGCTTTTCTAAAACTTTGCTTTTATAAGTTTTCAAAAAATAAAAAAAGGGGAAGGTGGAAATCGTGTGGGAGCAAGGCTCGATCCCTCTGACCCCTCAACCACCCTCAAACCTTTTAAGTGCCTACACAAACTCATCTAACCCTCGTGCCTGGGAGACCTTTTTTTCATTATACATTTGCAAAATTATTATTAGTATACGTTTTCCCTTTTTAGCTTTATAAGCTGTTATAGCTTTTTACACAGCTTATTCGATAAGCTGTGTAACTAAGCTTATTTTTTCTTGGGCTCTTTTAGTGCAGCTGTTTTTTTTATTTTTTTTAGAATTTTTATAATTGGTTTGTATTTTTTAACATTTATTTTTGTTAAAAACTTTAAAAATCATTAAAAAATAGAAAAAATAATCAAAAAAAATATAATTATTTTTTAGAAAAATTTTTCTTTTAATAGTAAGTTGGTCAGGATCTAAAACTAGATAGATCTTCTCAGCTGTTGTGGCGTATAGTACTTATGTAATAATCACAAGTATAATATAGTGAGGACTATAACTATCGTTTTAGGCGGAAAACTAAACAATACGCGTATAAAGAAGAACAAATATAGTAAATGATCCTATATGGATCTCTCTATGTTAATAAAGTGTTTTTGTAAATTGTAATCGGTTACAAAACCCTAATGCTTAAATGTTTCTTTTATAGAGAAAGAAACCCTTAAATTGCTAAACAAGATTTCCTAAAATTGCGTAAGAGCTTTATTCATCAATCTATTCCTAAAAATCGTAAATATCAATCTCGTCCTAATTTATCTCAATACTATCTTTATGAGATAACTCTAGAATATATCTATAATTCTGCATAAATAATCACGTCTATAATAAGTTAGCAGTTTATATATCTCTGTTCAGCAGAATATGAGAACATGACCAGGCAGAAATACTATCAGCAAAAATCACTTATGCCTCCAGACCGAAACGTACATCTCTACTCAGCAGAAACGACACTTAGTCGGTTTTCAGTGATTCCCAACAATCCTCCCCTAAATTGGTGTTGACTCCGTTATTCCAAGTTTCTATGATAGATTTCTCTAAGAAGAGGATTGCAGGAGCAAGCAGAACAAAAGTTTGCTTACAGTATCATAAAAACCAACAAGCTAGCAGAATACTGTAGAAGCCACAGCAGCATCAATGAAACCGCATGAACTCGATGAAAAGGCGAATCAAATGCAGGCAAGCCAAACATCAAAGCAACATAGACTTCACAGTCACTTTGCCAGCAGCAAACATAAGTAGATTTTGTTAAGCCTTTACCAAGTAGCTACTAAATTGGGCTAGTCGATACTTGTGGTGATATACAAATCAAAATGGTGTAACAAAATCAGTCCATTTTTCTCAGAGAACGGGATCCAAGGGTGGAATTGAACTACCCTAATAGTTTTTGGCAAACCGTCACGCCATACAAACGGAGTTGAACATGTCTTTCTGTAGCCGTTTCGTCAGGGACTAGCCATCTTCATTACACAGAGTATATGGTAGTCGATAACCATCAATTTATAGTAAATTGTCAACTTCAACGGATTTGAGAAGTCTTTACCATGAGCCGTTAGTATATGGATAGCCACTTTCATCAAAAGAATATGGAAAGTGCATTTTCCCATCAGTTTTGGTGTAACTGGGCATACCATCAAGGATTTGATAAAGTACTTTACAAGAAGCCGTACCCTCTTGGGACTAGCATCTTTGTTACAAGACATGGTGAGTGTAAGGCCAATAGGTTTTTTAGCAAAACCCTTATCTAGCTATCAACGATCTGAGAAACAAACCAAAAGCCGTTTGCAAAGGTGAGCCAAGAATCTTTCTTGGGTTGAGCATGGTGAGCTGAAAACATTTGTTCGTGCCGTGCAAGCAATCTAACACTAAAGGTATACAAACACGATATCTAAAAAGTACATATGTTTTTTTTTTATAATAATAATTGCAAACTAAGACTATGAAGCTAATACAAAACACTAACGCTTAAACAACTTCATAGAGCAGATGCAAGACATTCTATGATTTGCATAAGCCAGTCTGGACGGTCTGGGAATAATATTCCACAACAACAACATCCCGACTGTATGAGGGTGGACTGTGAAGCCTTGGCGTAACATTCCGCTTCAAGCAGTGTTTTGACGGATAGGATAGAATTTGTCACAAACATATACACAGTCTTCATTCGTTAATTCGGACGAATGATAGAGCTCTGGGATACATCTTCCAGCAACCTCAACTTCCATTCATCTTGTGTACGCCAAAAATCTTACTGTCATCCGATTTGATGTGACTGTACACAACATATTCACATCCCTCCAGAGGTCTAAACCAATGTTTACATCTGGGTTTAACCGAAAGTACCTATTCATCCGTCGTCGCAACAGAAGAATATCCTCACGATAAACATGAGGTAGCAACTGTTTCAAGTAGGTAAAGTACTTTCGCCACCTGTTCTGCTGATAATAAATATGAATATAAACGTTACCAGGCGGGAACTCACCATCGCCAATCTTGAAAATTCACCTTAGGAAGAGGAGGAATATAAGTCTCCATGTCATCATCACTCTCACTCTCAGAACTGAAAAAAATCCTCAACAGGTTTATCCCATAGGCAGTCATCACTCCTCACCCCAAGATGTTTACGACGATTCCGAGGAGGAGAAGAGGCATAATCAGAAACAGTTTTCACCTTAACCCGTGGATCAACAATCTCATCATCAGGAAGCTTGTCCACCAACACAAAACACCATACGAAATAGCGTATCCACCTGAATGAAATCTCAGCAAGCACTTCCTCATCCAGTCATGGTCAGCAGCAACTGATGACATACCCTTGGGGTTTCTTGAATCTGTGAGTCAGTATCTTGTTGTACCTGCATGTATGTTAGTTTCTCTGAGACTGCAGGTTTGTTAGTTTTTAAACGAGTATAACCTAATGAAAATCAGTTAAATAGTCAAGGTCAAGTACCACTCATGACTTATTCCCTGAGCATTGGGTTTATTTCTAAAAATTCAGATTCAAGGTCTCTTCTACCCTCTTGTTAGTTAATTTATAAACCTATATGCCTTGGCTATTTGGGCCTTAACCAACAAGATACCTTCTCAGCTTTACTCAAATCTTTCCCAATTAGTCACCTGTATTAAGGATAGTTACTTGAACCAAAAAGTTTTAAGATGGACCTATCTGAGGAAACTTCCAGATATCAATTCATAAGTGTTTTTTTTTTTTTAATTTTTTTATGGGGATTAGTAATAGACCACCTGTTTAAAAAATAGCAGCCTGTGCTAACAGCCTCAGTCCAAAACAGGGTAGGTAATTTAGGTGTCTGACACATGGTTCTAGGCACGCCTCTATAAGAGTCCTATTTTTCCTCTTAGCAAACCCCATTTGTTGTGAGGGTTCTCGGGATTCAATATAGTCCCTCCTTAATTCCCTTTCCCCACAGGAGTTCAAAATAAGTTTTGCAATTTTGAACTCTGTCCCATTATCACTTTATTCCTTTAACCATTTTATTCAGCTGGTTTTTTCTATTAAGGCCAAGAAATTCTTTTAGGACATAAAAATGTTTTCATCCTTAGTACAAAAAGAAAGTCGAAGTAAATGCTAAAGTTCATCAGTAAAACCACTAAGAGTAGTACTTCTGGTCAATACTCCTTATATTGGTTGGACAAAAAGGTCCAATATGCAAGCAATTGCAGAGTTTCAGTAATAAGTTCTCATGCAGAAATATGCGTATTTAGAAGACTTATGTTGCTTTCCTTTGTTGCAGGCAAACCACAGTTGTTTTCATTGTGTGGACACCTTGAGAGGTTAACCATAACCAGTACCTTCCTGAGCTAACTTGTTGATTTGTTTTGATTGTTCACATGAGCACATCCTTCTGTGCCATGGGGGATTTATTCAAGGATGCTTTTGCCACTAAATAAAGGAACATTTTGTTTCTGGTTGTAGTTCTGTGATGTGATGGTGTAGACGATCACGTTCCTAGGAATTACTGAGTTTAATGAATTGCATCACGTCATTGGAATTCTTCTGTAAGCACAAAAGCAGTGTTTCGTGAGAGAACTTTGTTCTTTTTATCACAAATTTGAGATTACAGTGAACAGTAAAGTGTGGCAGCTCTTCAACATGTAGACCATTTCAAAGTCAAGCTTTGATGGTCGGTTATGTGCCTTTTCCTGATATTCTACCAGTCTCCTCACCTCTAAATTTTGAACAATGCCTCCTGGACCATGCACATAAATCATCAAGCTTCTCCTTGTTTCCTGTATACTTCTTGAGCAACACTGCCAAACCTTTACATATGTCATTATCTGTAATAGGATCACCCTTAGGAGAAATCCCCATCATAGCAAATCATCAGCAGTTTTGAAACACCTGCACCACGATTATCAGCATGAAGTCCAACTCATCATCCCATATAACTTCTCAACCTCAAGTCTTGTTTTCTGCCGCTGGATCCGACCAATTCGCCCAGGGGAATCAAACTAAGACCAAAGCCTTTGGTTCGTCTGTCTTAATTCTGTGACCTAAAAAGAGATTAACTAGCCTTATCATATATGTTCTCACCTTACACTCTAGCAAAATGTCCCATTTGAAGACATTGTAGATCTAACTTTCCTTCTGTCAATAATTGGCAGGTTGCTGATTGTTGTAGTTAATTCTTTCGTCCTGCTTTCTTCTCAAACCTGTTATTACTCAAGGATGTGAGCAGAGCCATTTGCCACTTTAAGTCCAATTCTTTCCATCTCCATCTGATCAACATGGATCAAAGTCTCATAGATTCATACTTCTTGATCTGGTTCATTCTCAGCATACTAAAGAGTTGCAAAAGACATTCCATTATGTTGTACAGAACGACAGATGTCTGAGAAATTTGTGTAGAAAATACACTGTTGATCTGGAATAAATATAGCTTTGGACTCAGAGCTGGCAAGTCCAATGAAAATAGCAGAATGATGTTGGGAGCAGCAGCAGCTTTCACACCCCTATTACTATAACCATTTCCTGACATCAAGTTCAAGTGACATTAGTTTGTTATACGGGTCATCAAAGTCCATTTGAATCGAAGGCCACCTCTTGTTTTATTGCCAAGGAAAACTTTGGACCACGAAGAGGGGGAAGTGTCTTAGAAAATTCCGGTTGATGTCATCATTGTTGGCCTGCCTTGCACTTGATTTCATGGCTCAGAATCTTCTGAAATCGTCATATCCATTGTGAGCCTTCTTCTACTGTCACAGAGAATTTCTGTAAACTGATGCTTGAGCATGGTCTTCCTCATCTACTTTGATCTTCATTCCCACCAAACTTGCCTTAACTGCCATCCCAAATATTCCTTGGCATATCATTAATGATGAAAATCGGGCATATGTCTTCAGGTAGAGCCTGAAAGCAACAGGTTCTCCTCTATTATCCCTTTGTACAGCAACATGTCATCAGAGAGACAGAGGGATGAACAATTGTATTTCCTTCGCATCTTTTTCCAACCTCTTGGTACTATTCCCTTGTGAACAATCCTCCAAAGATTTTGATCAGCATTCTGTATCCTGTACTCCATTCTTCATAGCCATATATTCATATTTTTCCTTCTCTGATAAGGGAAAATTTTGCATTGTTGGCCAGAGAGATTGTGGCTGTTTTGGAACTGTTGAAACTGTTTGTGATGGAAACTTGTTAGGGTTGGTCTGGAAAGGTTGAGTCAACGTGGAACTGATGTTGTGAGAAGAAGGATTGATTCGGTTGTGAGGAAAGCAGTTTGAGTGTATGTAGGCATTGGTTGTGTGGGTTCAGGTATGAAAGAATCCGAGGTATCCATCTTGAGTGAATGAAGGTGAAGCAGATGGATTAGGGTTAGGATAAAGTGATATGGAGACTGAGTAGGTACAGACGGAATGGGTGCTGGAATTGTTCAACGGTTAGAGAAGAAATGTTTTTGTTGTACGGTAACAGTAATTCTTCTTTATCAGAGGCTCTCTCCAGGCTCTGATTACCACGTGTCAGATCTGAACGAGATAGATTTCTAACCTTTGTGGTTGTATAGTACTTTGTAATCACAAGTATATACGTGGGAGACTTATAACAATCGTTTTTAGGCGGAAAAGAAACAACTACGGTATAAAGAAGACAAATATAGACAATGATCCTCTATGGATTCTCTACTATGATAATAAAGTGTTTTTGTAAATTGTAATCGGTACAAAAACCCTAATGCTAAAGTTTCTTTTTATAGAGAAGAAACCTAAATTGCTTAAACAGATTCCTAAAATTGCGTAAGAAGAAGGGAATTATACATCAATCTCTTCCTAAAAACTCGTAATATCATCTTTTTAAATTATTATTCCAACCTTTATGAGATAACACTAGTTATTTTCTATAATTCCTGCATACAATAATCACGTCTAATAAATAGATCAGCGATTCTATATCTATGTCTAGCAGAAATGACGAACATGACCAGCAGTAAACATAACTGTAGAAATCACTTATTGCCACCAGCAGAAGAATACGTAACTATCTCTATCAGCAGGAAACTGACACTTAGGTCGTTTTCAATGATTCACAACATTAAGTTTTAGGAAAATTAGTTTTGCATTTCGTAGGGTTTTATTTGCAAAGTTTCATGTTTTTAAAGAAATGTGATTAGTTTCTGTTTTATTTTGGTATTTTTAAGCTCATTTCAATTCCGTTTTTGTTATAGTTTTCTTTAAACTTACTTTTTAGTCAATTAGAGTCTATTTAAAAAGAAAAATTCATTTTAGGTTTAAATTTGGAAATTTAGGGTTTTTAATTGCCATTTAGGGTTCCCGTTTTGCGTTTTTAGTTAAAGTTTGATTTCCCGTTATTTGTTTTTGTGCTTAATTGTTATCATTTGCTTATTTTAATTGTTGTTTTTAATTGGTAGAAATAGATAATCAAATCAATCTTTGTTTCCAATTTAAATCTGTACCGATAAACAACGTGTCTCAATTTCACAAATGTTAGGGAATAACGACCCGGGAATAATTATCTTCCAAGTTAGTTAATATACGTATTATATTATTATATATATTTGGAGATTTTCCTTTCTACCGTTGTCTCTCAAGGGGTAGTTTTGGTAATTTTCTTTTCATTATCTATATTATTATTTTATTATTAAGTCTCTTTTTTATCTGTGGTGATTTAATCGCAATCCAATTTCCTAGAAAAAGATTATGAGGGTCACATTTTATTATATTTACTTGTAATGTTGTATTGTGGGGACCATGTTTTTTAGTTGTGGTCCTAAATGTGACGAATGTGGAGTAACGATTAACTCGACCTAAAAATAAAATCTTAAGAGTTAATCCAAACGCTCTTTAATTTGAATTTTGCTCATCCAAAACAAGTCGAAATTTACATATGAATTAAGTATCTTGAATTGTTTTTTATGAGATATTATGCATGTGTTTGAAACGTTTTTAAGTTGTATAGATAAGGCATAATAAACATTTTTTTTATGGTTTCTAACGTGAGTGATTTGAAAAATAAATTGTGGTTTGGGTTCGAAATCAATTTTTTTGATAAACTAACTAATGTATGCAAATTCTATGTGTACGGGAAGCATATTAGTTATACATTGTAACCTAGTAGTCCTAATTGTACAAAATTTAAAGAAAAATGAAAAATCCTCAATTTTAATTTTTGTGTGTTCATCATGAACCATAAACTCAAATTGAAAAAAATAGATGAAATGATTTACTTGTAATGATGTTATTATTGATGTTATGAATGATTGTAAGTGTTGATGTGTATCTTCAATTAGTGTTTTATTGGGTGATTTTGGTTTTTGGGTTAGTTTTGTCGTGTTCATCGATGAAGAGAGAGATGATGGGGGAGTTAGTTTTTGTGTTTTGAGAAAATTTTGACTAAGTGTAAAATATGGTGTCTGTTGTTGGCGGTCTCATATTATCAGGCGGTCCAAAATATATTGGGGGCCGCCGTTTGTTAGATATGGGGGCCCGCCTTGGCGCCTTTAGTGAGGGGATTATGGAGACTTAGTTTTGATGGAAATTTTACAAAGAGGAGTGACGATTTAATTTTCATTTCGCAAATTAAAAATGCTTAAGGTACTTCGGATGAAGTATTTAAGTTGTCACGACACGGAATAGAACACAGACTAGAATTAAGACAGAAGAAAGAGAAGCGGACTAATGTGATTTATGGAATGTGTTCCATCATTCCTAAACCAAGACGTGATAGTTTAAACGATTCACGTTTAAGGGGTTTAGTAAGAATGGTCGGCGATGTTGTCAACGGACAGACACTTTTTCGATTATGCTATGTCCTTTGTGGACTTTATCTATGAAGAAAGTGGTGACGAATTATCGATGTATTTGTTGTTTAGTTCAAGATTGTTTGCACCGGGGTTTTTGCTTAGGTCAATCGCGCCTTCAATGTTCGCCTATGAATCGGACGTGTCGAGTTGGAACCGTCATAAATCGATAAGAGCTTGTTTCATCCTAGTGCTTGTTGACATGCCTTTCGGCGATTACGTGTTGGACTTTCAACAGTGGATATATCAAAGCGGTTGTTTCTTCTAGAACAAGGATGATCAGACAAACATCCCACGAACGTACACAAATGCCGCTAGTGCCTCTCTTTCGGTCCACTAATCTCCAGCAATGATCAGAGTCAGGCATATACTACCTGTTTCTATTGCCAAAGTCCCCTTAGGATCATCATAATCCTAAGTGTGTAATTGCCTTTAATGTATCGAAAGTATGCTTTACCGCTTCATGGTGAGAGGTTTGGAAGCTCTTGGATGCGGGCACAAAGGCAGACACTAAACATGATATCGTGATCCTACTTGCCTGTTAGGTTATATTAAACTAACGTTCAGGCCTCGATACTTGGTACTATCTACCAGACTCTCTTCTTCGTCTTTGTGGTTTGGTATCGGAGGGACATGGGGTTTTTCATTGGTTTTAGATTTATTCTAAGCCCAAATTTCTTAAGGGGTGGGGGGGGCATTTTTTTAATATATTTAGATTGATTTAATAGAAGATACCATTTCATTTGTTTTATTTGTAGCCCAATGAAGAAGTTTATGTTCACAAATCATGTCATTCTCGAACTCGTCATGCCTATGATTTTGGAAAATTCATACACTTGTCTTGACCAAGTCGAATGAATATACTGTCGTTGACATATATTTGAAACGAGGATGAGGTTAGAACTTTTTCTTCTTGTAAAAAGAGTGTTATGACACATTCCCATTTTATAGTCATGTTTAATAGAAAAGCTTTGAATCTATCATGTCAAGCTTTGGGTGTTGTTTATGACCGTTATAAAGCATTCTTTAGTTTATAAACATGATCTGGTTTTTCAAAGTCAATGAATCTTAGAGGTTGTGCCACGTATACTTCTTACATTGATAAAAACGTTCAGGAATGCACTTTTTACTTCCATTTGGAACATGTTTTAAAAATCTTAAAGCACCTGCATAAGCTATATAGTATCTAATTGACTCTAAGGGACTAGGAAACTGGGGCATTGGGGCATAAGTTTCATCATATCGATGCTCTTTGTTGTTATTTTTTTTATGTTTTTTAGGCTTGACAACTAAACCTAGCCTTTATTTCAGAAACAATCCATTCTCGTCTAGCTTATTTTCTAAAACACCCAACTGTAGTTTCTTTGGTTTGTCATATTCTAGGTTGTGGAACTAACTCCTAAGTCTTTAGCAATGAATTGATTTATGACTTCTTGCATAGCGACGATCCAACTTTCATCTCCTAAGGCTTAATTCATTATTAGGTTTTTCTATAGTTGATATTAAACAAAAGAAGCTACTTTAGTTTTGTGCTTGTGATTAGGGTTCTTTATGGTTAAGGTTTCCTATTGACATTTTCCAATGCGGTTCCTAGATTCTTATATGACTATTTCGTCAATCTCTAAAGTTTCATCCTCAATGTTATTTTCTAGGTTTTTCTTTTCGGTAACCTTACATCATCCACCAAGGGTGATGTCTTAGAGGGTGGAGGAGTTTCATCGAATGTCAGTAGAGTGATTTCTTGGAACTTTCCTAGTAATTTTGTTAAGGATGAAATTGGCTTTACTATTTTGGCGAGTAACCTAAAAAAGATTACCTTCGTATGACTTTGGGTCAAAGTTTGTAAGGTAGTCTTTAGTGTTTAAAATGAAGCACTTACTTCCAAACACTCTAAAGTAATCTAGAGTAGGTTTCCTACCTCTTAAGAGTTCGTATGGTGTTTTTCCTAAGATGGCTCTAATTAGGATAAGGCTGAGAATTGTTTTTTTTTTTTTTTTTTTTTTTTTTTTTTTTTTTTTTATTTTGAAGTGTTCTATGGCGTTACTACCCATAATTTTATGGTAACGATTACTGTTCAAATAGTCTTACTCATGTCTTGCAAGTATCTTATTTTCCTTTCAATCACAGCCATATTTGATGGAGGAGTGTGCGTGGCAGCTGAGATGTTAGTGTAATTCCATTGGCTTTACAAATACTTCCAAAATTACTCCTCCCCAAATTATCATATTCACTACCATGGTCGGTTCTGAATTGACACTATTGAACTTTCTAATTGATTTTGAATTTTATTACTAAACTATTTCGAATGATCGAAGGCTTTGGTTTTGTCCTTAAGGAATCTGGTCCTAGTAAAACTAAAGTAGTACTCTACTTTGACTTAGGTATTGTATGGTTTCCTTCGTAACTTCGTACGAGGATGGGACCGAAGAGTGATCCATTTTGAAGAGTTTATAAGCTTCTAGTCTTTGAGACTATATTCTTTGCCTTATGACTAACGCTGAGCTTGCTTTATAAATTTTGCAAGCATCATTAGAAGTGTTGATCAAACTTTAAAGCTTATTGTAAGTTTCTTAATAATTCCGTAGATGCTAACGATTGAATGAGACGGCATATTTGCGTGACCTAATATCCTATGCCAATAGTGGAATTTTCATCAATTCGTTGCTAGACAACTTTGTTTCTTCTTAGTTATTTCCCAATTTCATCAAATGATAAGCCTTTCTTCCTAATACCTATTCCTATGACCTTTACCATCTCTAGTGCTTTCACTATCATGTTTCACAGAAGTTACTCTTACTTATTTATCCATATTTGTCTTTATTCTTACATGTTAATAATCTTAAATTATCTACATGTTCTACATTATCTATTTTGAGAGAGTCATTCGAAATCGTACCTTTGCCAATGATGTTACCGTAAAGATTCTACCAAAAATAACATTCCCTTCGTTGTATGACTTGTTGCTTGAGAACAAGCTTTCAGTTTATCCTGTATTGTGTTTGGTGCATCCGCTGTCAGCTTTATCCACTCATTGAGTTCCAAGTCGACTCCAAGGCATATCTATTTATATAGGCAAAACACCTCAAACATTTGAGTCCCCAATATCTGTGGGTCCAAAGTTGTTAGTGCTAAAATATCCATTGGCATTGTGAAATTGGTTGGATGTGGAAATGGAAGACATATTTCCCATGCATGTAAACTTTGACTTGGGAAGTTAGTTCCAAGTTACAGGAAAAGCCACGAGGATGATTTTGTCGGACCAAAGTTTCTTTTGGGTTGGTGTTTGTTTTAGACGTATTAAAGTATTTGTGACTCTTCTAGGTGGTTCGAGTTTTTGATCTAAATTAGGTTTTGAAAATCCAACTACTGCTTTTGAGAATGGCGTATAAAATTGTTTAACTTTCAGTACCACTAAGCACGAGAATTTTACCATTGTTTAATATTATGTGTTTTGGGTCTAGACCCAAAATAGATTTTTGAGAATGACACACTTTTCTTAGTTCTTGGTTCTAACAACTTCGGTGGCATTTGTCCATAATTATTTTGGGGGCCTCCTGAACACTTTGGGGGCCGCCCATATATATGGGACTCCATCAGAAGTCGCTTTTTTGAGCTTTACAAATTGTATTTCCTTAGTTCCACTAGATGATGCTTCAAATGAATTAAACCCTAAACCTAACTTTTCATCGGAGGGTTTTTGATTATTTAACATTTTATTTAAGCAATGTGTGCTCTTTTCAAACTTGGTTAGTTTAAGAGCTTCCTTTTTAAGCTTTTCATTTTCAATTTTAAGCATATGACATTTTACACATTCGAGATCAACTCCCTTGTTTTTCTCGAGTGTAGACACCTTTTCTTTTAGAATACTAATTTCCTTTTCTAGACTATTTCTAGTGGCTTTTAGTCTTTTGTTTTTAGTGATTATCTTTAAACTCATTTTTCACGTTGATCATATTCATTATCTAATACTAAATCATCTATTGACGAGTTTTCATCACTAAAGTAAGAGGATTCGGAACATACCTCACTTGATGCTTGAGCTACGAGACACGTTTTGTTTTTGACCTTTTCATCGTCTTCTTCACCACTATCACTCCAAGAACCTCCTACAAAAGCTCTTTGGTTCTTGTCTTTTGGTGGCTTTGGACATTCTTTAATAAGATGATTCGGGTGGCGCATCTAAAGCATTTTCTATCACTTTTACCGTTTTTGTCGTCTCGGCTCCTTTAGAACGTCTTTTTGTCATTCCAAGGTTGTCTCACGAATCTTCCTCTTCTTTTAAAGAACTTCTTGAAACTTCTTGAAGTCTCTTACCGCCATGGCATACTCTTCTTCTTCACTTCCGAAAGTCGAACACTCTTCATCACTAAATTCTTTTTTAGCCTTTAAAGCAGGAGATTTTCTTTCAACTTTTGCATTGACTATTCTGGAATCTTTCTTAATGATCATTTCGTGAACTTTAAGGTTCCCGATAAGTTCATCAAGAGATAGTGACGTTAAGTCTTTCGACTCTTTAATCGTCGTGACCTTTGCTCTCTATTTAGGATGTAGATCCCTAAGAAACTTCCTAACATAGTTCTTGCTAGAATAACCTTCATCAAGAGCTTTTAAACTATTAATAATAGTATTAAATCTAGCAAAACCACTATCTATAGATTCGTCTTCGGAAATGACGAATTGTTCATATTGTTGAACCGAAAGGTCGATCTTATTATCTTTGACTTGACTATTACCTTGGTGGGTGATTAATAATGTTTTCCAAATTTCTTTTGCCGTATTACACATGAAAATTCTTTCACATTCTTTTCTAGGCAAAGCATTATAAATGACCATTTTAGCTTTGTTATTTTTCGCAAGTCTCTTTTTGAGATCATCGGTTTGTTTATCAAAAGGGATAACCTCATCTAATTTGGTTTTTGGATTTTTTACAATAGGTTGAAAATCAACGTTGGTAATAACATGCCAAAGATCTAGATCGATCAAGATCTTTTGATTTAACATATGTCTCGAATCTATTTTTCCAATAAATAAAACTGTCATTTTCTAAATATTTGTCGGAATCCATAGATTGATCCAAGCTTTAAAATACAGTATATTTTAAAAATCTTGAGTTACCTTAGCTTCTGATACCAATTGTGGAAACTAGAAGGGGAGGAGGGTTGAATAGTTACAGGTTCCTTTTTCGTTTTAAAAGTTTGCTTTCAAAATACTTAGATTCGAGTTGTACGTTTAACCAATCAACAAAATGAACCAACGATATAACAATCTAAGCTACACTAAATAACAATAATAATAATATAAAGAGATAAGGAAAGGAATAATCAAACCAAGACGCCAAGATTTTATAGTGGTTCGGCTACGAAGCACCTCTTCGTCATACTCCACTCCCCGAGTATCCTACTCAAGAATTCACTATGTCAACAAGCTCACTTTAGGCAGAGAAAACCGTTTACACGTCGGTTACGTTGTTTTCCGACACTAAGCTAAATGTCGAGTCTTAATCTTAGTTAGAACCAATCTACCACTTCACAAATCAGGGCTACAAATCACAAGATCTACACTATACGATTTACAACACTATCCGAATCACCAAATACACAAGAAAATTACAATAGAGATTTGGTCACTTAAAAGAAGAGAGCAGAGATCACTAAATAAACAAATTCGTTTCCTTGCGAATACAACGTTCTTCTTCTTGCCTTGAATGAGAAAGGAGATAGGAGAAAAGAAAGAGATTAGATCACTTGAATCAAGATCTAAGAGATGTTTAGTATCAATAATTTAGAGAGAGAAAGAAGATTTTAAAGAGAGAAAGTTATCTAAAAATTTCGTGCTAAAAGGTATGTTTTTCTACAAGGAATGGAGCAGTATATATAGGCAGGAAAACCCAACAGTCACTGGGGGCGGTTCTGGCGGTCCCAGATATATCTGGGGGCCGCCAGGCCTATAAGGGGGCTGCCCAGTAGACTAAGCTCATGTTTTGTCTCTTTCTGAAGAAAATTGTATCTGTTATGGAACCTTTCATTTTGGGGGGAATATTTGAATTTCAAATTTTATGTTTTTAATAAAACTTTTCTTTTAATTAGAAAATATTTTGTATAATTATTTTTGCGAAATACTTTTGTAAAAATGTGATGGATAAGAGAAAAGTATTTTCTTGATCACTAATCAAGCTTAATGATTTGTTTGTTCATACCTTAAGTGATTAATTTTAGAAATAGAATTATACAATTAATAATTTTGTAAGATTTTTAATTTTATCGTAAACGTTTTTACATTTTGTTATTATCAAAACGTTGAGATGTCGTAAAATATAAATAACGTTTTTAGACATTATTTGTATTAACTAAATTCATTATATTTTAATATAAGAAACACTAATAAACATGGCCATTTTTATGTTTGGTTAAGGATAAAAGAGTTTCAAATAATTCCTATACATGTCGCACGAATACAAATAATAACAAGAATCCATTTACTAATATTATGTTTGGACTTTTTTATTTTGACCCAAAGCATAACGCTTTTTTTAATAGGACGCTATTGTATATCGTTAGTTATTAGAATATTGCATATCGTCTTTATTTTGACCCAAACAAATCTATATTGAATGTTACACGAAAAACTTACCACAATATTGCATATCGTTAACTATCGGCCGCTAGAGATTTTCCGTGCGTGCACGGGTATTCGCCTAGTATTCTATAATGTGTTTAGGACTTTCTATAAAATAGAGTGCTAAAAATCAAGACAAAAAATATTGCTAATTATGGAATTGTATTGGTTACAACATACGCTGCAAAAAAGTAGGTAAATTATCCACATTTTTTATGCCAAATGTCTACGGTTAAAAATGTGTAAGATTATAAAATCCGCACATTGCTATATGCGGTAATAATGGGTGTGACAATTTTTCTTACACATATAAGTGTGAAAATATTATCAGAATGTCTATAGTTAAAAATGTGGAAACATTCTTTGAATGTCTACACCTAAAAGTGTGATAAAATTGCAACAGATGTAAACATTGTTAAGTATCCACACCTAAAAGTGTGGTCAAAGTATCATAATATCTACACTTATAAGTGTGGCATTTTAAAAATATTTACTTCACTTATAAGTGTAGCTTTGTGTAATTGTACACACTTTTATGTGTAGATTATTTTTTTAATTTTTGTGACACTTACAAATGTGACAAAATTATGACCCATATAAAAAAAGTATACGGTGGAGAATTCAACTATTTTTTGTATTGATAATAGCGTAAGTTCATCATTTAAAAGCACATTTGGAAGTAGAGGTGGCAAATGGGGCGGTTTGGGTCATGGGTCATGGGTCAAACATGTCATGTTTTAAAAATGGGTCTAACGGGTCATGGGTCAAGGGTTGGGTCGGCCTACTAAATTATGTTGTTTTCATACATTTTTTAAAGTTTTATACATTTTCGTAAGTTTTTTTTACATTTTCGTCAGTTTTTTTACGTTTTCGTCGGATTTCTTACGTTTTTGTCCTTTTTTTCGTTTTCGTACATTTTTTACGTTTTCGTCAAATCACTTACGTTGCCGTTCATTATTTTACGATTTCGTCCGATTTCTTACGTTTTCGCCCGTTTTTTACGTCTTCGTACGATTCTCACATTTTCATCCGTTTTCGTTCGTTTCTTTACGTTTTCAACAGTTTTTATGGTCTTTTCGTGTTTTTGTGTTTTCGTCCGTTTTTTACGTTTTCGTCTGATTTCTTAAGTTTTCGTCTTTTTTATGTTTTCATCCGTTCTTTACATTTTCGTTTGTTTTTTTACGTTTTTGTCAATTTAAAACGTTTTCTTTCGTTTTTGCACGTTTTCTTCCGCTTTTACGTGTTTTCCGTTTTCTTCTTTCTTCCCTTACGTTTTTTATCCGGTTTTTGGAGTACTTTTTTGTACTGTCCTTAATTACGTTTTGAAAAAGGACAAAAACGTTAAAAAAACAAAAAGATACGCAAACGTAAGAAAATGGACGAGAACGTACGAAAATGTAAGAAAACGGACGTAAATTTAAGAAAATGGGCGAAAACATACGAAAATGTAAAAAAATAGATGAAAATATAAGAAATCGGACGAAAACGACAAAAACGTATGAAAGCGTAAAAAACGGACGAAAACGTAAGAAATCGGAGAAAACAGACGAAAATGTAAGAAATCAGAAGGAAACGTAAAAAACGGACGGAAATATAAAAAAACGGACGAAAACGTAAAAAACGGACGAAATTAGGTGAAAACGAACAAAAATGTAAAAAAAACAGACGAAAACGTAAGAAATCGTAAGTAAACGTAAAAATGGACGAAAATATGAAAAAACGGACAATAAAAAAAAAAAAAAAAAAATAAAAAACAATACAAAAGATACGGAAGACGTAAAAAATGGATGAATACGTAAAATACGGACGAAAACATAAAAAACGGATGAAAACGTAAGAAATCTGAAGAAAACGAACGAAGATTTAAAAAAACCGACCAAAACGTAAAAAAACGGACGCAAACGTAAATAACCGGCTGAAAACGAAAAAACGGACGAAAAAGTAAAAAAAAAAACAGACGAAAACGTAAACAAAAGGCCGAAAATATAAGAAATCAGACGAAAACGGACGAGACTTTTAAAAAACGTACGAAAACGTAAAAAAACGGACGAAAACGTAAAAAAACGGACGGAAACGTAAAAAATCGGACGAAAACGTAAAACAACGGACGAAAACGTAAGAAACATGACGAAAAAGTAAAAAAAAACTGACGAAAACGTAAAAAAACAAACGAAAATGTAAAAAAGCGGAGGAAAACCTAAAAAACCGGAGGAAAACCAAAAAAATATATGAAAACGTGCCGAACGGATGAAAAAGTATGAAAACGTCAAAAATGTATAAACGTAAAAAAAAGTTAAGATTAAGTTATATAACTTTTTAAGTTGTAACTAATTAGGGTATTGGGCTTTTGGCCCATTCTAATGCCCCATTTTACCTATTTTTGATCTAACTTAAAGAGTCTGACTCGATTGTTTATTGTTAGGGTTTCGAATTAGGTCAAAATTATATTTGCTTATCAATGGTATAAACTTATTCTCTTTGTGATTATTAATTAGTTATTCATTTTACTTGCTTCAAGTAGATGTGATAATGATGAATTATATGTCTGTTGTGTTACGGATTGATTAATTAGGGCTATAGTGCAGAATTGTTTACATAACAGAGTTAGGTACAAACCGCGCGTCAGCTGTCGGGATTGTTTGGCGTCCGGTGTTTTTTGGTCGGACTTATTAGAAGGTATATTTTTTGTAAAAAAAAAAAAAATAATGGTCGTTTAAGTAACGACCGGATTTCAAGCACTGTTTTGTGTGCAATACTAAAAAAAACAACGGTCGACCGCTAGTGGGGAAAGGAGGTATTTTATAAAAAATAAATTAAAATGAGAGGTAGTTATTTCGTAATTTAACACATAGTGCGAGGGGGTATTTCGTAAATATTTGAGGGGGCTATTTTCGTATATAAAAAAGGAACGGGTCGGGGCCGGAGCAGGGTCGGTTGCCACGACCAAACCGATAAACTGAAAAAATGCGAGTGAATATTGTGGAAAAGAAAGCAAAAAAAAACAATTAGTGTTTTTTTTTTTAAAAAAAACGTTTCGGGACCGGGTCGGTTAACATCCGGTGCCATTTAAATGAATTATTATGCACCTGAAGCGCGTGTTTAGTTCTATTGTTATTCCATAAAAAAAAGCAGACCCGATGACTTAAAAAGTGCGAAGAGTATTTTAACAACAAAACAATTTTTTTTTTCTAAAAAAAAAAAAAACCGATCGGTACTCGGGTAGGGTTTGACCCGGCGTATAAATGCACCCCCCGGTCAACCCGGTGCATTTAATGGACACTAATGCAAAAGGAAGGGCCATTTAAATGCATGCTTTACAATGTTCGTACATTCATAACAAAAAACAACCGATGACTAAAAAAGTACCACCTGCGAGAGCGTATTTTAAAAAAAGAAGACAAATTTTTTTTTTTCTAAAAAAAAAAAAAAAAAACCGATCGGACCGGGTAGGGTTGAGCCGGCATATTAAATGCACCCCGGTCAACCCGGTAAAAAAAAGGAAAATTTTATCTTAAAATTTTTTTGAGAAAAAAAAGTTTACTTTTACAAATCTTTTATAGAGAAAAAAGCAGAAAAAAAAATGGTAAAAAAAAAACTAACTGTTAAGAAAAAAATATTCATAAAAAAACAGACCGATGGCTCCGACAGTGCGAGAGGGTATTTCGAGGAAAAATAAGGAAAATTTTATTTTAAAAATTTTTTTAGAAAAAAAAAGAACGGGACGATTAGCGGAGCGCGAGGTTTGAGGAAACTTAAAGGTTTATTCATAAAAAAACAGACCGATGACTCAAACAGCGCGAGAGGGTATTCCGAGAAAAAAAAGTAAAGTTTTATTTTAAAAATTTTTTGAGAAAAAAAAAAAGGTTAAAAAAAAGGTAAAAAAAAAGTCAATGTAAAGAGAAAAAAAAAAAAGGCTCATTAAATGTCGGGTCAAAAAGGGCGGGTCGCATTAAATTTTTTCTGAAAAAATGCGAGTGAATATTTTGGAAAAGAAAGCAAAAAAACAATTAATTTTTTTTTTTTTAAACGTTCGGACCGGGTCGGGTAAATCCGGTGCATTTAATGCAACTTAATGCACCTGAAGCGCGTGTTTAGTTCTATTGTTATTCATAAAAAAAACAGACCGATGACTCAAAAAGTGCGAGAGAGTATTTAAAAACAAAACAATTTTTTTTCTAAAAAAAAAAAAAAACCGATCGGACCGGGTAGGGTTGACCCGGCGTATTAAATGCACCCCGGTCAACCCGGTGCATTTAATGGACACTAAATGCAAAAAGGCCATTTAATGCAATGCATTTAAAATTTCGAAATATTCATAAAAATAAACAACCGATGACTAAAAAAGTTGGCGAAGAGTATTTAAAAAAAGAAGACAAATTTTTTTTTTTTAAAAAAAAAAAAAAACCGATCGGATGAGACCCGGAGGGTTTTGAGCCGGCATATTTAATTGCAACCCCGTCACACCCGGTAAAAAAAAAGGAAAATTTTATCTTAAAATTTTTTTGAGAAAAAAAAGTTTACTTTTAAAAACTTTTTGAGGGAAAAAAAGGGAAAAAAATGGTAAAAAAAAAACTAACTGTTAAGAAAAAAATATTCATAAAAAAACAGACCGACGGCTCCGACAGTGCGAGAGGGTATTTTGAGGAAAAAAAAGGAAAATTTTATTTTAAATTTTTTTTTAGAAAAAAAAAGAACGGGACGATTAGCGGAGTGCGAGGTTTGAGGAAACTTAAAGGTTTATTCATAAAAAAACAGACCGATGACTCAAACAGCGCGAGAGGGTATTCCGAGAAAAAAAAGTAAAGTTTTTTATTTTAAAAAATTTTTAAGAAAAAAAAAAGGTTAAAAAAAAGGTAAAAAAAAAAGTCAATGTAAAGAGAAAAAAAAAGGCTCATTAAATGTCGGGTCAAAAAGGGCGGGTCGCATTAAATTTTTTCCGGGTCGGGGCGTCTGCCCTTTGTAATATATATATAATTCGAAATTGATGTGTAATGTGTGTGTGTATATATATATATATATATATATATATATATAGTAATATATATAATATAGTATAGGGAATAGAATCAATGAAAGAAAAACTAAAATAAGAAGGGATAAGAAGGAAACTAGCCACACTTTTAAAAAGAAATGGAGATTTCAAGGGGAGATGCATCTCCTTTTGTAGGTGCATCTGAAATGTGTGGTTGTGGTTTCTTCTTATCATTCTCATTTTAACTATTATTCTCATTTGATCCTTACTATATATATATATAGAGTTAATATATATAATATAGATATATAATATATAATATATATATATATATATATATATAATATATATATATAAAGATCAAATAAAAAGACAAATATTCGTGAGAAAGATAAAAAAAATTTTAAAAGTTCTCAAAAAATTCTGAAAAAATTCCACAAGATCGTGTATGTTGGTGCATGAAAAAGTTGTAAAGGAAATTTTTCTAAAAGTGGATAGTTTTTCCGAAAAAACCGTTTGTGCATTAAATCGTTTTTTTTTTTTTGTGCATCAAAAAATTAGTTTTTTTTGTACCCAACTTTTTGTTATCTTTTTTGCATCAAAATTTTTTGCGTCATCAACTATAACAAGTCGAAAAAATTTGGCAATCAAAATTTTTTTGTGCATCAAAAATTTTTTTTTTGCGCATTAAAAAAACGTATAAAAACTCAAAATTAGAAAAACTTCTTTTACAAAAGTTTCATGCATCAGCATACATGATTTAATGGAATATTTTTAGAATTTTTCGAGAACTTTTTTAAAAAAAGTTTTTTTTTATCTTTCTCACGAATATTTGTCTTTTTATTTTAACCTTCCTCTCTCTCTCTCTATATATATATATATATAAGAGATGAAATTTGACGTATAATGTATAGATGACGTCGGACCAGGATTAGACAAAACTCAGTGAGGTGTCCTAGACAAAACGCAGTCAAAAAGTCTTAGACAAAACGCAATGAAGAAATTTTTTTGCTAGAAATTCTTTCCACCAAAACGCAATAATGGTCTTCAACTTGGGACAAAATGTAGGGTACAAAACGCAGTGAGTAGGAGACAAAACGCAGTGAAATGTCTTAGGAATAACGCAATCAACCCTTGAGACAAAACGCAATCAAGGTTATAATTAGGCAGAGTTTCTCTTAGTCAAAACGCAATGAGGGTCTTCAACTTGAGACAAAACGCAATACACAAAATGCAACCTGCAGTGTTAACCAAAACACAATACACAAAACACAACTGACAAAATGCAACTGCTGTACTACACTAGAAGACAAACCGTAGTGTACTATTCTCTGAAAAAACACAGAGACAAAATGCAACTAAGAAATCGCCAGTGAGACAAAACGCAGTCAAGAAAAATAAAAACTTTTTCACCTAAAAACACCTAAAATCACCCTTTTGAACGTTTTTGCTTAGTTTCTTTTGCACAACTTGATCCTAAAAGGCTATTACAACATTAAAAACACTATTTTTAACACCACAAACGTGAGAATCAAAGAGTGCCAAGAAAAAGACCATAATCCTTTAAAAACCAATCTTTTGATCTAAACTAACCAAGAAAACACACACACAATCTATCTAATCATCCCATGGGCTCTGATACCAATTGTAGTATATTGGATATCAAAACACAAGCATAGATGATTGGGTTAGCCGAATTATCTAGAGAGAGAAAATGGAGAGTTTCTAGTGAGAGAAACACCTAGTGAATGTTTATGATAAAAATGAACAACCAACCCTTCCCATGGCTGGAAAGGGTGTTTAAATACATGAGTTTTATGCCCCTAAGTGGGCTATGGTGTGGGCTAACATGTGGGTAAAGACCCGGCCCAACACCATAAGTCATACGCTTACGATTCAACTACGAACTATGCTATTCTAGACAGTATACGGGGTGACCGAGTTTTTTTCTTAAACCTAATAGATCCCCTAGATCTCTTTATATAGGCATGCAACTTGGCTTGCAAGTTAGGCAATTCCACCTCCTCTTGGAGATAAGGAAACAAATTGACTAAGCTAATAAGGAAACAATTCCCACACTTTCCTTTTCTATAAAACCTATATATTAGTCTTTAAAGTATTTAATGACTAACATAACTCCCTTAAATATTTATATTACTATTTAACGCTCGTTAAGCATTATCACTTAAATATATTACATTTAATATATGTATTATTAATTGTTTTACGTATTAACGCGTGCGTTTCCATAGGCTCGAAAAAACTTTTCGGACATATATTAATTTACGTGTACATATTCCAACAACTCTCACTTGGACATGGATAAATAATATAATAACATTGGTAAGCGTCTAGCAACACGCCAATGCTCCCAGAAATATCTGAGCGTGGTTTCATAAAGTCACATATAAATGATTTATGTATTTACAATCTTTTTGTTTCTGATACCGTGTTAAAAATAGTTATAGATCAATAGTCATTCCATTAACTAACGATTCTGTTTCTCGTATATATGATTAATCATGATTACCAAAATCATTGAGACACATCTAATTAACCCTGCGAGGGGCCTAGTGGCATCATACTTCAGCTATTGAAGGACCAAATTCTATATTGACTACAAGTGCCATGTCACATGCTTCATTAATTAATTTTGAAATAGTCCTTATTAGCTACCTTATTCAGAATAACTAGAACTAAATCAAGAATAATAATCCACATATGCAAGACCTACTTGCATCTCAAGTCTAAGGATTTAGTAAACAAAATCACTTACAAGATTCACTTAATGACGTCGATCCATAAAGTGATAATCTTGTTAGTTGGAGAAGTCTAATATTCATCTTATAAATATCATGTGAGTTTGGCGGACCCATCCTTTAGTATTCAAGATATCACCAATCACTTAGATTTGTCTTATATAACAACTTTCTCATATTGTTAATAGACAACGGACTAATTTAGAATAATAAACATTACTCACGGATTAAACATGCAAATATATGACACAATTTATATTAAATATAACTTCATACCACATATCTTTATCATTAATAAAATTTTCCTAACACCCATTATCCAAATACTAAACACAAATCTACATAAAACTACTAGCTAAACGAAGTCCCATGCTCCTAGCATGTTGAGTAATCTTTCCTTTTGGTAAAGCCTCCGTAAAAGGATATGTTAGATTGTCATCTGTGTGAACTTTAAGAAGTTTTATTTTGCCCAGTTCAATACACTCGCGAACATAATGGTATCTTCTATGGTAGTGTCTGGCGCCCTTCTAAACCCTAGGTTCGTAAGCAAAATGAAGTGCGCCTGATATATCGTAAAACATCTCAATAGGTTTGTTTATTGTTGGTACTATACCAAGCCCTGAAATAAACTTCCAAATCCAAATAGCTTCCATCGCAGCTTCTAAAGCAGCTATGTTATTCAGCTTATGCAACAGACATTGCAATAGTACTTTTCTTGGAACTTTTCTAGTCTACTGCGCCTCAGTTCAAAACAGAGACGTATCTTGTTGGAGACTTAATGTCATCTCTATTAGTCTCAAATCCAGCATTGCAATAGCAATCAATTTTAAGTTTAGCTTCAGGATTTCCACCATAAACCAAGATCATGGCTTTAATATTTCTTAAATACTTAACAATGGTTTTCACAGCAGTCCAGTGTGGTTCTCCAAGATTCTGTTGAAAAATGACTTGTTATATTTTGCGTGAACGCAACATCAGGTCTAGTGCATCTAACCGCATACATAATGGTACCTACAACCGAAGCATAAGGTACATTTTGCATACGCTTCACCTCTTCAGGTGTTGAAGCACCTTGTGTTTTATTTAAGTCAAGTCTTTCTTGCATGGGGATATAACCACGTTTGGAATTATCCATCCTAAATCTCTTCAAGATTTTATCCATGTAAGCACTTTAACTAAGTCCAATGAATCGTTTTGATCTATATCGGTAGATCTTGATTCCAAGAATAAATGCTGCTTCCCATAAATCTTTTATGGCAAAACATTTTCCAAGATATGACTTTATACTTTGTAAACTTGGAATGTGATTTCTCATGATGATTATGTCATTGACATATAAGATGAGGAATGTAACATTACTCCTACTAGCCTTTTAATATACACATGGCTTATCAAGATTTTTGTTGATAAAAATATAATGCCTAAAAACATTAATAATATTTTTTCACATCTTTACGTTTTGATAATCACAAAATATAAAAGCGTTCAATGTAAAATTAAACGTAAACAAGTAATTAGTAGTAAATTCTCATTTCAACAAATACAACACTTAAAGGTATGAATAAATAAATGCTTAATGCATTTTATGATCAAAGGAAATTTTTATTCAACCTCACACTTTTATAAAATGTTGTAAACATTTTATAAACATTACAAAATATTTTCTACAATTAAAAGAAATGTTTTATTCAAAATAAACATTTTGAAATTCAAATTTTCGGACCTAAAACGGCTAGAAAAGTTCTAGAAAATTCCCCCTACACAAAAGACAAACTGGGGAAGCCCTAGTCTTGGGCGGCCCACTTAAATACATCGACGGCCCCCTTAAAATTAAGGGGACCGCCCACCTATTTAAGGGGACCGCCCCTAGGTAGACGCCCCCCAGTTTGTCCTATAAATGCTGGACTTTTCCCCATAATTTTCTCACCTTTTGCACTCATTCTTTCTGTTATAAAACAGCCCACACATCTCACAAAAATCCTTTGATCATTTAATCATAAAGCTTTGTCCAAGTAGTGTTAGATAGTTATGATATAAGTAGTGTGGTGAAGTGAAGTCGCAAAGTTGTGAAGAAGTCTTGAAGTTGTGAAGAAGTCGTAAAGTTGTGAAGTCGTGAACAAGTCATGAAGTTATGTTGTGATAGATTAGTTCTACCTAAGATTAGAACTCGACATTTAGCTTTGTGTCATAAATCGGTGTAAGGATAGATCGTGGAGATCTTACCATTAGTGGTTTGATGAGTATGATAAAAGTAAGTGTCGTGAAGTGAAGTTGTGAAGAAGTCTTGAAGTTGTGAAGAAGTCGTGAAGTTGTGAAGTCGTGAACAAGTAGTAAAGTTGTGAAGTCGTGGAGTTGTGAGGTCGTGAACAAGTCGTGAAGTTGTGTTGTGATAGATTGGTTCTAGCTAAGATTAGAACTCGACATTTGTTTTGTGACCGGTAAAATCGGTGTAAAAGCACCCGTTGTGTACGATTTTCTCGCCATAAGGGAGTTTGTTGACATAGTAAAGAAAACTCTCGAGTTAGGTGCTCGGGGAGTGGAGTAGGGCGAAGAGGTGCTTCGTTACCGAACCACTATAAATCCTCGTGTTGTGGTTTGATTGTTCTTACTCTTATCTCTTGTCTTACTTTATCATTTCATATACTTATATTGTTCATATTGTGCAAGCATTGAATTCACAAAAAGTCGAATCTAAGTTTTACAAACAAACATAAACCTTAAATTAAAAAGCGGTAAACTATTCAACCCACCCCTTCTAGTTTTCCACAATTTTGAGCAAATCCAAACTTTTTGATTTCCTCATCAAATCTTTTATTCCAGCTTCTTGATGCTTGTCCATAAATGGATCTTTAAGGCTTGCATACTTTCCTAGGATGATTAGGATCAACAAAACCTTCAGGTTACACCATATAAATATCTTCATCAAGATAACCATTTAAGAAGGCAGTTTTAACATCCATTTGCCATATCTCATAGTCCTAGAACGTCACTATAACTATAAGAATCCTAATAGCTCTAATGTCAGCAATGGGTGAGAACTTTTCTTCATATTCAACCTCGTAGGTTTTAGTATAACCCTTTGCTACTAGACGAGCTTTTTAGGTGTGTACAATGCCATCCATGTCAGTCTTTTTCTTAAAAAGCCATTTACTACCAACAGTCTTACAATTATGAGAAATATTAACCAAGCGCCTAACTTGATTATCTTTCATGGATTGCATTTCCACATTCATAGCATTGACCCACTTATCAGATTACGGATCTAATATTGCCGCTTTATGGTTAGTGGGTTCATTAAGATCCCCCAAACTATGCTCCTCCACTTTTATATTTAGATATAAATGACCGGGAGCTCGATGTGTCTTTACAGACCTACAAATGGGAACAACTTCCTCTTGAGGTGGTTCAAAACCGTTAACCCCCATAGGAATTTTGCTAGTATTTTCAAAAGGTG
The DNA here is from genome assembly GCA_026074375.1 of Tanacetum coccineum. Lineage (NCBI taxonomy): Eukaryota > Viridiplantae > Streptophyta > Magnoliopsida > Asterales > Asteraceae > Tanacetum > Tanacetum coccineum. Next base: position 63,427 of record BQNB010016346.1, read on the forward strand.
ATGTATCTTCATCTTGAATTTCTTCAAGTTCTTTGGCCCTCCCACTGATTTCTTAAGACAAAAGATTTTCTCCAAGAATTTAGCATACCTTGCTAAATTCTATAAAGTTACACTTAACATATCTTTGTTGGAGTTTGTCAAGCGTATCTCTCTTTACTAGAGCCTCATAACCCCAGACTTTTAAGTAAGACAAATTAGGAACTTTTCCATACTATAATTCATATGGTATTTTATCAACCTTCTTGGTTAGAAACATATTGAGAATTCGTGTAGCATTCTCTAAAGCATAATCCCAAAAGGATAATGGAGAAGTTGTAAGATTCTTCATTGATCGTACCATGTCTAATAAAGTACAATTCCTCCTTTCAAACATCCTATTATATTGTGGTGTATATGGAGGATTAAGCTGTTGGAGAATTCCACAATCATTTATAATAATCTTTTAGAACTCTTGACATAAAATATTGTGCCTTAATCGAACTCTGATCGATAAGTGCTTTAATATACCCTTATATTCTCCGAGTTTGATTTTTCCACTTCATTTTTAAACACCTTGAACATTTCAAAAACTTCATGTTTATGTTTAAGTAAATAAATATAGCCATAACAACAATAATCATCCATAAAGGTAATGAAGTAGCTAGCACCTTGTCTTAAGACATGTCTAAGTAAACCACATACATCAGTATGTATTATTCCAAGAAGATCCTCGCCACCCTTACGTTACGAATAGTGAAATTGTTATCCTCGTCATCTTACCCGATAAACACGATACACATTTATCAAAAGATTCTTCATCAGTTGATTTTAAAAGCCCACCATGTTGCAACTTTTCAATACGTTTCTTGCTTATATGAGCAAGACGACAGTGCCACAAAAAAGTAGAGTCCAAGTTGTACTTGGCTCTTTTATTGCTAACATTATAAATAGAATCAATATTGGGCACAAGATTAAGCATATCAACTTGATAAATAGAGAGCTCCTTGTTTTAGCTTTCTTACTCCTCTAAGACCCGATATAGTGCGTTACCAAATGTGCTATACCTCTAGACAACCAGATGTCATACACCGAGGATTACTTAGTGAAAAGAAAATAAACTTCATATTAATGAAGATAAACTGAAGGCAGAAACTGGCAGGCAGAAATTATAACTTGCCCTCTTTACCTTATCGTCCATCTTTTAGTTGTATACCCCAGATCAGCAAGTGTAAGACAAGACTCAATATCTCCTTGCCCATACAAAGCAAACATTACCACCCAAATCCCACGTTTCTTTGACGAAGCGGCGCTGAAAGCCTAGTTACCGCACATACTTAAACTTGCTTCTTCTTCTTTATCAACTCAGCAAGGTAAGCAGGACAATTCCTCTTACAATGCCCCACCTCTTTGTAGTGGTGGCAGGCGCCATCCTTAGTCGGGTGCTCTTTAGTAGAAGGTTTAGGGTTTTTAGGCCTAGGGATATAACTTTTATCCTTTCCCTTGCCTTTACCTTTACCATTGCCTTTAGCATTAAGTGATCTCTTATTGGCTTTTTGGATTCTACCACCTTGAATTGCCATTACTTGTGGTGTAGCATCCTTTTAGGTAAACCTTTCTCATACTCAATAAGCAGAGCATGTAGTTAACCAATTGTCTTCCCCATGTTATGCTTATTGTAGTTCCTTACAAATCCAGCAAAGTCACTAGTGAGGCCAGGATTAGACCAACACTAAGATCTTATGGGAACACATAACCAAGATGTTTCAGTTGCTCCAAATATCCCTTCATCTTAAGTATATATGAGCTAACTGATTTTCCCTCCTCTTGTTTGCAAGCATGTAAAGTTTGGATTAGGTCAAACCACTCCACTCCAGCTTGTTTCTCAAACATGGATTTAAACTCTTAAAGCATTTCATAAGGTGGGGAATTTTCAAGCTGTCCATGTAGTTCAGGAGTCATACTACTGAGCATAAGACAAGCAACCTGATTATGAGCATCATAAACTGCATTCCACTGCACAAGAACTTAAAATTGGCAGGTGGAGCAGGGGAAATAGGTTGTTCAATGACAAATAGTTTATTTTCAACTCTCAAGACCATCTTAGGTGAACGAAACCAATCATTGAAATTTGAACCAGAAAGTTTTTCTCTTTCAAACATCGACCTAAAAGTCGAATGGTTTATGTTTTAGACAGGTAGTGCCATCTACAAAACATAGTAAAGTTCAAGAATTAGTATTTTCGATAATACTCCTTGAATAAAATTAACTACCCATGTTTAAATAAATAAATAAATAATTTTCTAAGGCCTAGGATCCAACTTGACATACCACCATCACATCAGTTGATCTGCTAGCAATGGTGTATTCAAAAGGTAATTGACGATCAATAATTGCCACCGGTGCAATTTCAAGAACATTATGAGACTTACTTTATTACATTAATATACTAGGAAGCATGTTTCATCCCATCTATGCCTCGAGCATAAGGTCTCACCGCTTACCTTGATTAAGTCGTCCAATCAAGAACTGTGATTATGTAACACCAACGTCTCATGGAAAGTGTATAATCACCATGGGTTTGCAATCTAACTACGTCTCACATAATGAAAAAGGCAAATGCAAGTGTTTTTAGAAATTGGATGGCAACAACTTATTTAAAAGGGTATTTATATTTAATGTGGCAAGTATGTACGAAGAAGCATGCAATTATATTCGTATCATAAGTTTTAATAAAAACTTTACACAATTAAGTTATTTATTACGGTGTCACTTATACATCTAATGTACATATGGTGATACCTTTAACAATTGACGATTCAACCATGTTTTCAAATCAAAAGATTTCTTATTTTATCACGGGAAAAGATTAAAGAATGATTGAAAACCATTCAAACCCTAGACCATTCATGCTTCCTAAATAATTGTAAGATATCAGGAATTTAAAGAGTATATAACCTCAAACCCTTAGTGATATGCCTTGCAAATAAATAGTACTTTTGCAAATTTCGTCATTGATAAAAGTCAATCTTTAATTTTGAAACACATTACAAACCTATTAACTTGCAAGTCTCGTCGTGGGAAACTTGATGGCCATGATTATCGGATATAAGCCGAACCCAATTTGACACATAAGACAACGCAATTGATAGTTTATAATAAATCTTATTTCATAGTTATTAGTTATGTTTATATTTTCTTTTTCGAAAAACCCTTTTGTCTTTAGATAAGTCAAAACTTCTAAAAACAACTAAATATAAACAAGTAATATACATAACATTTATTTAAAACACTTAACAATTAACACATGCAAATATCAACGATGATCCTAATTATCAAATAATTAAACTATGTATATATTCATATAAGGCTCCTTCTTCTAATGAATCGGGCCACATCGATCGATATAATCGATTGCGTAAGCCATATATAAATATACACCACATAGCACATAAAATCTGATAGAAAATATTAGTCGACTTTAGGCCTCAACAGGACATAGCTAGGGTCTTCGCCAACTTTTGTAGGAAACTACAAAGTTGTAGCTTACTGAGTCATGGATCAACCATAAAAATTTTGAATTTTTTTGATGTACGATGAATATTTTAGTAACAGTATGTCAAACAATCCGAAAAAATAAAAAAACTCAACTTTTATGAAATCATCGAATTTGCATGTTAAACAATTAACAATTAACCATGAATTATATCATATATCTTATCCATGATAAACTTGCATGTGTTCATCACGGATAACAAATTATCTAAATTAATCATTTAAACACGATCAATTATAATTAAACTATTAGATTTAACATATAAAATTTCATACAACCTAGGATTTTGTCTAATTAATTTTATCCACTATAAAGATTCAATCTTTTATAAGTATAAAACGCCCAAATGGCTTAAAAAATTAACCAAGAACCCTAATTTGTCAAATTTTATTTCTTTGTAATTACAATTCTATAACCTGGCTCTAATACCACTGTTGGGTTTTAACAACTATTGACTAATTCAAATCACGAGTATGCAACAAAAAAGATAAACATGTATAGTATAAGTGATTAACAAGGAGATTAACAAGCGTGCACCTTTTAGCAATTAAGGAATCACCTTCTTGAATATACGCGTGTGTATAATAATAAATACCACTCTAAAACCACCCAATATCTAAAGGTAGATCTATTTACTTCAACACACGCAATACGTTGTAGCAAACAATTAAGTATGCTAGTACTAGTAATGATAAAGGAAACCAAACATCTTCGACTCTTGAATCAATCAGCACGAAAACCTTAAAGGGTTGTTTGGTTTTTGTCGAACAAAGGAAACAAAAATCCAAAAGGTTTTGTTTGGTTCGATCGAGCAAGGAGAGGAAAAGGGAGAAGAGTGATTTAGGGATTTTGATTTTCAAGTTATCTAAATAATGATCCCCTAGATCTCTTTAAATAGGATGCAACTTGGCTTGCAATTTAGGCAATTCCACCTCTTCTTGGAGATAAGGAAACTTATTGACTAAGTCAATAAGGAAACAATGCCCATACTTTCCTTTTCTATAAAACCTATATATTATTCTTTAAACTATTTAATGACTAACATAACTCCCTTAAATACTTATACTAATATTTAACGCTCGTTAAGCTTTATCACTTAAATATATTACATTTAATATATTTATTATTAATTGTTTTACGTATTAACGCGTGCGTCCCAGTAGGCTCGAATAAACTTTCTGGACATATATTAATTTACGTGTACATATTCCAACAAGTATATCATGGAATAAAATCAAATCTTTTAAATATAGTAAATATCTTATATTAAGAGTTTATCTTATTTAAATATAGAGTTTATCTTATATTTAAATTAGGTAATTATCTGTTAAGTGCCCTATAAATACAAAGGTAAAATGAGGGTTTTGGCTAATTTTCCTTAACCTAATTTTTGGCTACCTTCCCCTCTTCTCCTTGGTTTCGAAAGATCACCATAAACACACAAACACATAGTTGTGTTTTGTTCTAGCAATTGGATTGCATGCGTATTGATTAATTAGATCAAGAACTAGCACTCTACTCAAGTCACTCGAGCTTTAGTGCGCAATAATCGTGATAACGCTCAAATTGATTATATTTTTATAAGCGTTATCCGTATTTATGCAAGCTATTTAGTTTAACTGCCAAGCTTTTTAGTTCATTATTGTGTAAAGTTGTAGTTTCTTGTTCTTAGTTAGCCAAAAATGGAAGAGTGAAGAAAAGATAAGGAAATAAAGAAGAAATGAAGAATTGTGCATGTGTGAAGAATATCCCGCCAAGTTCAAGTCTCACGGAACATAATCAAGAAGCTAAAACCATAAATCATTATTTCCAAAGACTTAAATATGATGTATGAAGAGTTTTCCAAGAAAAAATGAATGGTCGACATTAACTAAATCAACCGCGATCAAGTCAAAAGAAAGCAAAAAAGTACGCACAGGAAATAGCCAATACCGCGAGCTAAGGTCAATTCCACGGGCATCTTAAGCCGCCGAATAAGAATCAATGTCGTCCAAAACCAAATTTTACTTAAATGTGCCATAACTCTTGAGTCCGATCATTTTCCCTCATTTACTACTTTTTCCTGGAACTTAATGATACTTGGAGGCTAAGTATTATCCTTAATGGTTAAGTACATCCCCCTCAAGTATATATACACCCTTTTTGAAATATATATTCCCCAAATACCATATTATTTAACTAATATTCATCTTAATTCACACTACTCTCCAAGAAACATCTTTGGAAATTGAGGATCAATTGGGTGATCAAGGAAGCATCAAATAAGTGTTCATATCATCAAGGAATATCATCACTTGTGTAGAAATCATTGCCTAATCATTTGTAGTCTCATATACTACTTTGTAAGGATCTTATTTAGGTTTTCTTTCACTAAAAATTATGAGATTATGACTTTGGTTGCCATGAGTGGCTAGTTAATTTATGCACTTGTTTAGATGATGTTTGTGTTATGATGTTTGCTTATGGATGACAACTAGTTCTTAATCAATTTCAAGCTAATACTAAAATCTAATCTTGCTTATGTCTCATGTGACAACTGTTTATCAAACCTGATTGATTATTAATCGTGTCATAGGTTTGAAAGAGTCATTGTTATCAATCATTTATAGCCTTTTGTCTATGATTGGATATCTTTTGTATTGACCATTTTTCAAGTTGTTTGATTAAACAAGAAGCTTTTTATGTGATTGTTGGTAAAATTGTGAAACTATCGCGAATCGATTTTACTAAATAAGAATTGGTCTTGAATTGAGTTGGTTGTGCTTAATGCTTGTTTTAATTACTATATGATCTTGACGAGGGTTATATGTTTTGAAAACAATAGATTGGATTACTTGTCTAATTGAATTAATCAAAGTGTTATGAACTATTGTCATGTGGTGGATAAGCAAACTAATAACCAAAATAATCTAAACAAGTGTATGTTTCTTTTATTGAATTCTTATTATCATCTTATTGTGCTTGCATTTATTTTAATTACAATTATTGTCATGATTCTTAATTCAAATCTTAATTCTAAAAACTAAAAAGTCCCCGCGAACGATCCCGACTTACCGTATAATCTTGCTACAAACGAACGGGTCATACTTGCCCGTGTGTGTTTTGTTCATTAAATTCGGTACTCGTGCTATAAATTTTAAACTTGCTCCAATGAGAACACATCAAGTTTTTGGCGCCGTTGCTGGGGACTTGATTTCATTTTTGTAAGCTTTAATTTTAAATCGTGTTTGTATTTGCTAATCTCAACCTTGTTTCTTGATTTGTGTGTCCTAAAAAAATTCCCGAAAAAATAATAATAAAGAAGCCACCCCAGCCATTGGCTTTGTATTTAGCCGCCGGTTGAGTAGCCTCAACTGCAGACCCAGCTGACCGACTCGAGCCTTAGCCATTGGCTATACACCACCAGACCACCACCAAGCCGTCGGCTAGCGTTTGTCAGAAAAAAAAGTTTTCCTTTTATAAATTTATTTATTTTTATTTTTATTTTGTCTATATTTTAAATTTAAATCCTCGTTCTTTATTTCGTCATTAGCTTCACCTAGTTGCGTTTAGAACCCGTATACGCACAAGATCATCGCGGGAAGAGCCAATTAGTCCTCTTTTCGAACCTGAACGTTTTATTCATCAAACAATAAAGAAAAACAAAAAGAAACATCTGTTTGTCCTGTTAGAAAATCGTCTACCAAGGATCAAATATCCACCATTTCTTAACCTTTTAGAAGCGGAAGTCGTTTATAATCCATTTCACGTCTACCTTTTACCATGGCCGACGATCAACCCATGTGGGGAACCAACCGAGCCGTTGCATCCAATCCCGGGGCTGCTATCGTCATGGTTAACCTTGGAGACAATTTCACTGTGGAAGGTCACCACCTTTCCATGATCAAAGATCGCCAACTCGATGGTCGAACGCGGGCCGATCCGCATAAGCACCTAGCCGAATTCGTCAAAATTTGTGGCATGTTCTAATACGGTAACACCAACGTAGACTTTATCAAACTTAAACTCTTTCCATCATATCTTGCCAAAGATACGAAAGTATGGTATAACAAACTAAGTCCAGGAGTTATTGCCACTTGGGAACAAATAAGAGAAGTTTTTGTAAGCCGTTTCTTTCCACCCGCCATGTTTGACCGACTCATGGGGGAAATCTGTGGTTTTACTCATACTCTGAACGAATCAATTGTCGAAGCTTGGTTTCGCAGGAAAGACTTACTTTGTAGTTGTCATGGACATGGTTTAGCCAATGGAAGCATTATCCAAATCTTTTACCATGGACTTGACAATGCTACTCAAGCAATCCTTGACGCTAGAGGAATCTTCCTCTATAAGACCCCTAACGAGTCTTACAAATTACTCGAGGACCGAGTACTTTTAAAACTTGAAGGGTCTAAGGATGCGAAGAACAGACCTCAAAAGAAAACCGTTTCTTTCACCGAAGGATCCGAAAACTCAAAACTTATGGAGAAAATGGAGGCATTAACCACAAAAATCGACTCGCAATTAAACAAATTGAAAGGAGAAATGAAGGAAATACAAAGATATACAAGGTGTGGAGGACCTCATCCGTCATTTGAGTGCGACAATGGGAGGTCCCGAAGAAGAAGCATATTACGCTTATGGAGGATACCATGGAGGAGGAAATCAAGGAAACTGCTATGGTAGGAGTTACGGAAATTAGGAAGACCGTCAACCACGAGACGACAACCGTTATTCACAACCACAAGATGACAACAATTCCACTTCACCAACACCCGAAAAGAATTCGAGTCCACCGACTGTTAAAACCCCACATGTAAATGCCGTATGCACACGCAATGGT